>VYZP01065538.1:0-16772 GCA_013400635.1 Hypocryptadius cinnamomeus | reverse complement strand
AAAAAAAACCTAAAATAAACCCCCCAAACCTACAAATAAGAAAACTGATTTCTGTGCTGGAAGAAAATGGTAGAAAGCTTAACAGGAGGCAGATTTTGCATACACACACACAACATCACAAGAGTGTGTGAAATTCTGGGAAGAGCCGAACGCTGTTTTTGGGAGCAAGGAATCACATCTTGCTAATCTACTAGAATTCTTTAAAAAACTCCTACTCTTGAGGAACAAGAGTCATCAACTCACGACAGGCTATTACAATTTCCATAAAGCTTTTGAAAAGCTTTTACTCAAAACTCTGAAGAAAATCTCACTTGGTGTGGGATAAACGGGAAGTTCATTAAAAGTATAAACAACAATTTAAAAGAGTAGAATTAAAAAGCAGAAATAAGTGTTAGATAAGTGTAAATGGCTGAGGACATTATTAGAATCCTATCGGAATTAATGCTAAGATGTGCTTTATTTATTTATCCATGTTTTTTATAAGACTTTGAATGAGATGGCCAAGGTTTCTAACACTATTGAGTTATTTGGGGTCATAATGAGGAACAGTCATAAAAAAAATCAGAAATTTATCATTGCATGCCAAGAGTTTGAGAAATAAAATGGCAAGCATAATTCCATGTTTATTAAAAGGAAATTATTTTATTATGAGGACAAGCTATCCTAATTTCAAATATACAAGGACACTATCTGAACTATGAAATAGGTTTTGGATGTGACATCAATAATTTTTTATGCAAACATCGGTTCATTACTCAGTACTTATAAATGAAGCAGGTAAAATTTAATAAATTATTAGGAATTAAATGCCTGACAGAAAAAAGAATATGTTCATACTTTTAAACAGTCCACAGCATGCCCATTTCTTGATTACTGTTCTGGTTAGACAATTTCAAAAACAATATGGCTCACCTGCAGAAGATGCAGAGAAGAGTGAATGAATTTTTATAAGAGGGACAAATCAATAGACAAAGATTCTTCAGCCTGGAAAAGACATTAAAGAGGTCTTTAAGAAATGGAATAACTGGGAGAAAGGAAATAGAAAACGGTTTGTTCTTGAACCTTATATTATGAGAATTAGTGGAAATTAAAAGAAATTATGAGCTGGCAGGTTTAAAACAATCAGAAGGAGGTGAATTTCCATTACATGTATTAATGAACCTCAGAATTAATTTCAATGAGTTGTTGTAAATGCAAAAATTTTTCAGTGTTCAAAAAGTAATTGTACAAACTCACAAAAGTGAAATTCATGAAGGATATTCAACTCAAAGTTTTGATCACCAGTTCAGAAGTTTGATTCCAAAGAAATCCCACTATATGCATGTTGTGTTCTTTCCTGTACCTTTCTTTACACATCTGTACAGACCCCAGTTCTGTCTGGTTACTGTTTCTACTTTGTAGTTTTATTGTATTTTTTGGTAATAAGACACTCTTCCTTTCTTACATATTACATAAATATAATGAGAAGATGAAAGCAGTAAAAAAACTCAAAATAAATGAGTAGAGCAAAAAAAAATTAAGAACAGTACATCAACTTTACTTATAATTACTTTTTAAAATTACCGTTTTTGCAATTGATTCTGAGTTGCCATAGCTCCTAAAGAGCTGAAAACAAACAATGCAATCCTTTCAATTTTTCAAAGGGGTCTCTCGAGAGTAGGGTACTTTTAAAAATATATTTCATCCCATAAATATTTTTCCCCTCTGTAGATTTCTTTTCATGTTCAGGAGTTTCATGGGCAATGTTCAAATAGGTATTGAAGTTCTTTTGATTTTGCTAATATTTTTTTTCCTCCTTCTTTTCAATATTACCCTTACAATTGTCAAATAAATTTTCAAACAGCATTTAATGGTAGATTCAACACATTCCACACAGGTCTTAGGAAACTATAGATTAAGAATACTCCTTCATAGCAGGGAAACACAATGCAGCATACTTTAGATATACTGAATTTACAACATCCTTGGCACTAAGTTTTAGACTTTTTTTTTCTTTCTTTCTAGCAATACATTTTTTTTTCTCTAAAAACCAAGCAAAGCTTTGTATGAGTCTGAGCTAGGACTCCTGAAGCAGAGCTGAAGTCATATCAATGTCTCTATCTGCGTCTGATTGAAGAAAATGCAGCTTCAGTTCATAGCTCATTGCTTTTACACCTGTCTGCATCAGATTTCACTTGTAGCTGGATATGACATTGGCTGAACTAACATCCTCTCTTCAGCTTACTTCTTGTTACTTAATGTCAAATACCATTATTACAAAAGTACCAGCTGGAGGCTGGGGAAAGGGTTGAAGTGATTTTCAAAGGAAGATTTCAGGTCACAGAAGAGTCATAAAAATTTTGCATACTTAGTGTGTTTTGATGCAAAAAAAATGGTGTTACAGGCAGTTAAGTCCATTTACTCAGGGCAAGAGTTAATTAATTTAATTCTCTGTTTCACAAAGTTCATGAAATGGAAATTTTCTAAGCATTTTGAGATGTGTTAGTAAGAGAAGTAAAATACTGTCTAACATGATAAATTCCACCATTCCTTTGGCAATTTTGAGGTCTTGTCTGGAATTTATTATACCAGAAATAGTGGCTTCTATTTTTAAGATGCATTATGGTGACACAATCATTAATCATAGCAATATATTCTTATGTCTTCAGACTTGAATTTCTCCCTTTCTTTTCTATTTGGTGTGTATGACCATATGCTTTTTAACTCCTTTTCACTGAAAGACCACCAGTAGTCTGTCACTAGGGATTTCTGCGTACTGTGAAAGGTGCCTGACTTAGTTCCTATTTGTAAAGAGTGGTAAAAATGAAGAATGCTACTTTGATCTGTAATATCTGTATTTGACCAGAATCTCCAATTGTAATCTACAAGAGTCCTACAGCATAGGAATTCAAATAAACCAGGCACTGAGATGATCAGGTGAAAAATAATATCTTTGCTAGATGTATATTCTAGCAGGATTTCTAATATTTTCTTAGTGATTACGATTTAGGATGGAGTTCAGTCCATCTAATTTAGGCATTTCTTTGCCAAGGGGCATAACCTCTTAATCTAAGTACCTAGAGTCCCTACTTCGGGACAAGAAAAGGTCTTTAAATATTATTTCTCCTAAATATAGGTCTTTAACTGAAAAATTAGAGACTGTGAGGATGGGTGGATTCCAGTGCAGCAGAGCTGGTCTGAAGACATCCATACCCTAGTGCTGTATTGGTCCTTTGAGCCTTTTATTCACATTAAATGTAGGGGGTTTTTTAATTAGACCAATTAGACTTTTATTGGCTCATAAACAGAAAATGTCACTAATTCCTAAGTACGTTGGTCTAGTTAGTCTAGTTTACATTCAGACTAAAAGGTTACTCCTAAACGTAATCAGGCTTCCCAGAGACCCTCATAAAAACTACAGATTAAGGACACCTAATTCTGGATTTATAAGAAGCTCAAAGCACGAGATGTCTTCTAGAATAAGTACTTCTGAACAAGCATATGTAATTACGTTTAGTTTTATGCTGTTCTCAACTAATTAAGGAGACACCTAATTAATTTTGTATGAAGTGTTAGGAAAACAAGTAGATTGGATTGTCATGTAGCTACTAGACATCTAAATTCCAAATTAAAGGAGGTTTTTTTAGATTATAGTCTTCTTTTAGTTGTGTATACTGTCCTTTGCTTAAGAATTTGGGCAGTTTTCTGTATCCATGAAGTGAATTTATGTGTCTAAATTTCACTTTAGACTAATTCTGGATATTATTATTAACGTATTGAGATAAAAAGAGCAAGTAGCTTTTCAAAGTATTTGAATTCCTACATGAAATAGGTTTAAATGCTAAGCTGGGAGTTCAAGGAGGGAAGAAGTCTAGGGCATGTGAAAGGAGTTCTGAAAAAGTATTTTTGTACAATAGTACACCCTTTTGTACTCAGACTGGTGCAGCCTGAGGAACACTGGGAGTCAGTCTTAGATGAATCTAGGAATAAGGACAAGAATTGTCAGTGAGGCACAGGAAGGTGGGCAAGTGGCTGTTTGATGGAACTAAAGATTACTGCATGCCATAAAGATGAACATTAATGTTTAAACTTTTGCCTTGTTGTGAAATATTTTCCACTGCTGCAAAAAAGACACAGACCATGTGGAATAACATAAAAAGAACTACAGCTTGTCAGACCTATGAAATCTACTCTACCCAGAAGTGGAAACTCTCTAGCGGGGGTGTATTTCAAAGGAGCTGGACCTTCTAAAAAGTCTTGAAGTCACTGAGTGTGACCAGAGAGCTAAAAAATAAAACCTGTAAGGAACAAACGGGAGTTATTTAGACCAAATTAAAAAAAAAAAAAAGTTACCATCTAATTTTTAATTTTTTATATTTACATAAAGCTATAGACACACAGCTTTTTGCATACTTGAGGACTGATGTACTGAGGAAGGAAGTGTCATCTTTTGCACATTGGTGGTGCAATGGGCTTAATTTCCAATAAAAGAGGCTGGGATTAAATTTGAGAATAAACCTTTAGCAATATCAGTATTGAAACACTGGAAAAGGGAGGAAGGTCAAATATTTCTGATATTGGAGGTCTTAGAACAGATTAGAGAAAGATCTGGTGAGAACTTAGCTAATGTAAATGTGGCTAATCCTGCCTAGATGTCAAGTTCAATGCAACCACCCTTGGTGTCCATTGCTTCCATTATCCAAAAATAAATTACATTTGACTATCTATTTTTTTTAAATTTTTTTCTTTATTTACATAAATCTATACACAACCAGTTGCTTTTAGTTGCAGGTAATGAGTGTCTGATTTTGGCGGTTTACAGATTTTCAAGAGACTTGAGAAGCCTAATGAAAAAGAAATGGTAATCAACTCTGTGTGCTTAAGTCTCTTAGAAGAGAATGATGGGATGGGATGTAAATAAGACAGATTTATATGCCACTGGGCTGAAAGTTATGGCTGATACATCTGGCAGGATGTCATCCAGAGGGATGTGGACAGGCTCAAGAAGTGGGCCCATTGGAATCTCATGAGGTTTAATAAGACTAAGTCTAAGGTCCTGCAACTGGATTGGCGCAACTCCCAGTGTCAATCCAGGTTGGAATCGAGAGCGTTCCTGCCAAGAAGGACTTGGAGATGCTGGCAGATGAGAGATCAGACATGCCCTGGCAGTGTGTGCTCGCAGCCCAGAAAGCAAATTGTATCCTGGGCTGCATGCAAAGCAGTGTGGCCAGCAGGGTGGGGGACGGGGTTCTGCCCCTCTGGTCCACTCTGGTGAGATCCCACCTGAGTGCTGCATCCAGCTCTGGGGTCCCCAGCACAGGAGGGACAAGCACCTGTTGGATCAAGTCCTATGGAGGGTGACCAAATAGATTAAAGGGATGGAGCACCTTTCCTATAACAAAAGGCTAAGAGAATTGAGACTGTGCAGCGTGGAAAGAGAAGGCTTGAGGATGACCTAATTTGCCCTTCCAGTAGCTGAAGGCAGCCTGCAAGAAAGATGGAGGCTGACTTTTAACAGGAGCATGTTGTGCCAGGACAAGAGGGAATAGCTTCAAAAAAGCTAAGTTTAGGTTACATGTTACAAAGACATTCTTTACTCTGACTGTGGTGAGACACTGGAATGACTTGCTCAGAAAGTTGTAGATGCCCCATTCCTGGCAGTGTTCAAGGCCAGAAGGGTGAAGGAGGTGATTCTGGAAGCTGAATGGAACTCTGCAAAACCTGGTCAGTGAAAAGTGTCCCTGCCCATGGCAGGGGGTTGGAACAAGATGATCTTTAAGGTCTCTTTCAACCCAAACCTTTCTATGATTCCATGATCCATATAGTTAATAAAGAGGTATGTTGGTGGCTAACCAACTCTAGCAGCCAAAATTCTGGGGGGGGTTGTCATCGGTGTGTTCTACACAGGCAGGTCATTGCAATTTCCATATTTCTTTCAATACCTCATGCAGCAGGTTTCCCCTTGTCTGACTTATTGTTTTATTGTTTCAATGCATTTGATTACATTTTCATACATCAAACCATTGCAGAAGATATCTGTGGAGGATTGTTACCTTAGCTGAACTTTTTTTCAGCCACATTCAGGAGTGTGATAGAGAATAAAATGTTGCTCTGGGTTAAAACCTTCAAACAGAATTTTCTTCAAGAAGCCCTAGTTTGAAGTTGGACTTGGGCAGCAGCAGAATAGTGAAAGGAATCTTCAGCAGGATATTTTTTGCCTGTTCTGCTAATATCTGGCAAAGTCTGATGTAGCTCTTGTTCCCTGAAGAAGAAATTTGCATATGCTCATTTAATATTTGCTAAAACTTGGTAGCTACATCCTCCATATCATCCTGTGCCTCCTTATACTTCCTACATCTCTAAGAGATTAATTTACTGTAAATGTCACTCTCAGCTGCTACAAACCATGCATAGTGGGACACCTAAAATGAGTGAGTCCTGAGTGTTCTCAGTAATTCCTCCAGGAGTTGTGGGAGCAGAGTCTGTCTGACAAAAATTTAGATGGTCTAATATAAATTCAGACAGTCTCATCAAAGTGTATGTGTTGAAGGAACTGGTCTTGTTCCAGGAAACTTGGAATACAAATATAGGGACTGATGGAGAATTTTGCTGAAAGACATGTATAAAATTGGTGTTTGTTAGCAATCATAGAAACAGAGTATGAATCTAGATTTGAGCAGAGAAATTAGAAACCTGAATCCATGAAATTTCTTGCCTTCTCTTGGTCCATTTTTGTCACTTCCTGCTGCTTTTAAAATGGCATATGTTGATAACCTGTTGAGGATATTTTACTATCTGAATGAAATGTTCTTGTGGAATCATACAACAAACAACTGTGTAAACATCCCCTGTTGCCTCAGAAATTCATTCCTCTATAATGGGACCCGGCAAGGAGCTCTATGTACTGTTTATCGCTTCATCCTTGCCAGAAAAGTAGAGAATGCTGTCAAAATGGAATAGAAAAGGAGAAAGAGAAAAAAGAAAAAAAAGAAAAAAGAAAAAAAGAAGAAAAAAGAAAAAAAGAAAAAAGAAAAAAGAAAAAATGAAAAAAGAAAAAAGAAAAAAATAAGGAAGAAAGAAAAAGGCCATCTTACACTTGCAGTACAGACTTTAGAATGTTATAATATTTTTGTTTCTACCATTTCAGAGAATGAGCTACCCTCAAAGCTCAACATACAAAAGTTTAAAATAAATCACAGGAGATGGAAGAGCAAATCTAATTCAGGCACAACAGTTTGGATCTTTGCTTGTTTTTTCTCTAAGACCTCTGGACTTGGCTGAATTTTCCATTTTTCATTTTCTTTAACAATAAACCTGACAGCAGTAAGACATGAAGTGCAGAGTAAATATTCTCTGTTCAGTGGTCAGAGAATTTCTGTGGAATCCATCTTTTACAGCTATAGCACCATCTCTGCAGTGTATGCATGTGCCCATATTCCAATTGTATATAAAGGAGTCCTTTCGTGTATTTAACGTAAAACACAAACAGGTTTTTTACAAATAAATTCTACTCATATTACTTCTACTGTTTGAAGTGAGCTTTGGTAACATAGGAAACATAATTTATAGCTCTTTTAGAGAAGACTCTTTTTGACAGAGAAATATACGGGAAACAGGAAATTGCATTTAAATGACCCACAGCAGCTGCATGGTTTTTTGTACATGACAGGACTATCTCTCCTTAGTCTCATGAAGTTTGATGGTTCTTCCAAGTCTCCAGGTTGAGGAGGCATAGGGATATTAGAAATAAACATATTTTGAACTGAAAGTACAAGGTCATAGTATTTTAAAGAAAATCCTGCAACTATTATGACAAAAGCCTCTAACATGTAAACCTGTTGTATTTATTTGATAAACCCTCATTCTGGTTCACTCTTTTCATACTTACCTAATAGGAAATTTATTTTTAATTTCTTAATCTGCAGTGTATATACTAACAGTTCTCCTATTTGCCCTCCAGTAAGTAACACATATTAGCCAAACAAAGTTGAAGCTGCAGGAAAAAAACTATGGCCAAATTAACAGTTTAAAGAGTTTTAAAAGAAATTATAAGGCATAATTCAACTTCATACTTCTAATTTTCATAGCACTCTACTGACTTCAATCTATAAAAGATCTCTTCTTACTTTGACATGAATATAATAATATTTCCTTTGGAGAAAATTCATAAGGTTATAACTCTTCATCTGAGGTAATGTAATTTCTAATGCTACTGCTCTTAGACAGGTGTTGGAATATCTTTTTAGAGATATCTTAACCACCAAGCAACTTAAAAAATCATCAGTTTGTTATTTGGATTTCACTAACATTGTAAACGGTCCTTTTTATTAAAAGTAAAATAAAATAAAATCATATAAAATAAAATAAAAACACATAAGATTAAATGTTTAAACTTTACTAAATTCATTGCTCTTTTTATCACTCAAAAAGGGACGTCTAGGTCTATTCTTATTTACTTTATGCCCAAACTGAAATATTAATCTTCTTTGTCAAGACACCAAAGATAATTCACAGTTGCTGCATGAAAGGTGACTGATGATTTGATCACAGTTGAGAGATGCCAGGTTTAGATCCAAGTAAATTTACAGTCTCACAGTTGGATGTTACACACAATTGTTCTCCTGGCCAAGTGCAGGTACCATTAGAGAACACATGCAGGTATGAATGTGGGCATATGTACGTTTTCACACATGAAATCCTAAGCCAAATTTAAGTTCTTGCAAAAAGGTTTATAATCAGGCAGAACAATTGCTGTTGATTAATATGTATTTTTGTAAAAATATATTAACTTTATTTGGACCAGCACATGCAAGCAAAGTCCAACTACTATAGTTCTGATTGCATTAACTATAAAATCAGCAGAGGTAGAACAGTGGGCTGTTTCTCCTTGAATGAACATTTTGCAGTGTAGTGCAAACATGATATCCTACTTCCACTGCAAAAGCTTTAACACCCATTAGAAGTCTACCTCAAGTTTAATTTTCAATCTTTAAATTTATTGTATCTGGTGTTACTAATATAACAAAAAGAAAAGCCAAAATCCCCCAAACTATGGAAGTATAGTATACTCACTAAGTGGTTTGAGCTGATATGACTTCCAGCAGGATAATTAAATGGGTCAATGACATAATATTCTAAAGGATCAGGAGTATATCTCATTTAGTCTGTTCTTCCATCCCTAACAATGTCCAGATTTCACAGAAGCTAAATGTGGTATTAAATGCTGCTCGTTAAAGATCTCCTGAAGATCTCATTCAAATTCCTAATAGCTAGACATCTGCTTATATCACAAACATGTGGATTATTTTGTGGCTTTAGTATAAGCAAACTCCACCACAGGCTTTGAATCACCTTTTCAGCTCTTCCTTATCACTCTGCTGATACAGATTGCTGCCTCTGCAGCAGGGCTGGCAGAAGGGTTGTGTGTCTGTACTCTTCTATGGTTATTAAGACTGTCCTAATGCATATTCATCTTCATTGGTGATGCCAGCTTGTGTGCTTCTCTGTGAACCTGATATGTGGACGACGCCTGTTTCTGCTGACTCTGCTGTGATGTTATCTCCAGCAGCTGCTTGAACTCTGACTTTGAGGAGTCAATAACACCATACGGCAAAAAGCTCTTCATTCAAATTACATATCAAGGCAAAGACCACCACTGTTCATCAGTATTCTGAGAAGAACACAGAGTTTTTGAAAAATATGCGTGTCACCCCCTCAGCCCAAAACACATCAGCATTCCTGACAGAAATAGTTGCATAAATAGTTCCAGTTAATATGAACTTCAGTGTATCCTACAACTTTCACTATGCTGGCAGGACTGTCTTCTGAGGACAGCAATGTTTGTTTAATTTTTTTAACATGAAGCTGTGGCAGAAGGACAAGATTCAGTCTTTTTAGGTATTTAAAAAATGTCCACTTTCCTAACTGTAGAATAAATGTGTGTAAGCTGCAGTGATTCTCATAGTTATGCATATTAAACCTAAATATTAATGGACTTTAACTGCTCTGTTTTCTACAATCAAGCAGTTAATCAGATGCTTGCAGTGGTGTTCAGGGATCACATTATAAAATACCTGCTGGCCATTGCCTATGTCCTACTTCGAGCAAGTGCTGGAAGAGCAGCTTCCTGTTACTGGTCAGAACAAATCTTCATCTCTCCCTTCCTTACACTCTGTTCATTAACCTCTTCTTCCACTTCAGAGAATTTACTGGAGTCATCATTTCTGATCTTAACTGAACTCTGCTCAGTGGTTTGCACTATCCTTCCCTCCAAGAGATGCTGTATCCCAGTCACCTGCAGGTTTTGCTGCTTGGGCACAACAGTCTCCTCAGCTGCATCAATTTCAGCACACGCAGCACTTTTGACCTGCTGCTGGTCCTTTCCTTCTCTAATTATCCAGTGGGAGAGATCAGACACAGTTTGTCTTGAGGTGTAGGAGTTCTCTATAAATAGGACTTGTCTTTTCCCTCATCATTGATTTTCATTCAGATGGCATAAGCTAGAAATATAACAAAATTTTAATGTTCAGCAGGAAGCAATGTAAGGAATATATATTGCAAATATCTCACACTGTCTGATTATGTTGGGATGAAGTATAATGTGCTTCTTTCATGGAGTAGTAATGTTAAAACACAGTAGAAACTTCATTTCCTTTAGAAAAAAATGCATGTATCAGGGTAAATAATTTGAGTCAAGATGAAGTTGTATAACTCAAGAGAAGAAAAATCAGTATTAGATGCTTCCAATATAGGATGTAGAAAAGCACTTGTGAAATGAAACCAAATTTACAATGGATAAAAATGGTCAGTAGGGGAGAGTGCAGAATTCATAGCAATTTTTTTGCATTGTTTTGGCTTCTGTGAGATCAAAGCTAATAAGTCATTGCTTTATTGTATTCTTTGTAAAATAGAAAAAAAAATGAAATTGCAAAATATTGGGCTTTTTCCCTCTGAAAAGACAAACTGAGTTCAGATAATAACTGTAAATTTTCCTATTGAAGAGAAATTTTACAGGTAGCTCATTATTGCCACACCATGATTAATTACTGTTGTCTTGTGTAAATAAAACCTCACTAAAATGCAATTTTAACTAATCTAATTTATGTGAATCAAGTATTTTTGTCAACTATAAAAACCAGAAAACATTTTATGTTTGGCTATTCTAAAAAAAATATCCAGAATATGAAAGGACATGTCACATTTTAGTAGAGTCACTAAAGGTGTTGTTGCATGATAAACCTATCTCAGGCAGGGTTCCCACTCCGTCACGCTTTTCTCTGCCTTCATGATGAGCCAGCTGTGCTCCAGAAGATACATTATGGACAGTGCTAAGCCAAATGCAAAGCCCAAGATAATATATTTACTCCTGGGGGAGGCTTAGCCTACCCTCAGAGCAGGCAGAGCTAACTCTCTTACTAGCTGTCAGACAAGTTGGCTTATAGCTGGGCAGCTTGGGTGTGGGTGGAGTGTAAAACTGTCCATACCCATAATTGTCCATGAACTCCATGTCAATAAACATTTCGCCATTTTCTGAGAATGATTAAAATTTTCTGGCAGATTTTTGTCTTCATTTTAAATAAATCTTGTTTGTACTTAAATTAGAAACCAGATAATTGATTTTTAACAAATTGCTTTAAAATTTCAATGTCAGGAATAAAACATGTATTTTTCAAGACACAAGGGATTCATTTTGTTATCCTCTTATCAGCTTTCAGTTGTGTAAAAGATTCTGCAGTTGTCTAAAAGCTCACTCACTCTCCCCTGCTACAGCTGGGCAGAGGAGAGGAAAATTCAATGAAAGATTCATGAGTTGACATAAGAACCCGCAACCCCTCCCTCCTTTCCACCGACAGTACAGGAAGACAAGGCATGGGGGTTTGGTCACTTCATCACCTGAGGTTTTCTTCTGCTGCTCAGGGAGAGAAGTCCTTCCTCTGTGAGGTTATGGAGTCCCTCCCATGGGAGACAGTTCTCCATTAACTTCTCTGGCATGATTCTCTTCTCATAAGCAGCAGTCCCCCCAAAACTGCTGCAATGTGAGTCCCTCTCATGGACAGACAGTCCTCCCAAACCTGCTGTGATGTGGTTTACTCTTCCACAGGGTGCAGTCCTCCAAGGACAGGCTGCTTCAGCCTGGAAGCTAGGGCTCTCTCTCTCCATTCAGATCTTCCACTGGATCACAACCTCCTCCAGCATCCCCCCAACCCAGCATGGGCACCTCCCCCACAGGCCATGGGTGGATCTCTGCATTCCCTGTGGATCCCCATGGGCTGCAGGGGCACAGCTGCATCACCATGGTCATCACCATGGCCTGCAGAGGAATCTCGGCTCCAGCACCTGGAGCACCTCTTCCCCCTCCTTCTGCACTGACCTTGGTGTCTTCATGTTTTTTCCCTCACATGCTCTCACCTCCACCACTTCTCTGGCTAGAAAAATCTGTGCCCCACTTTGTTTTGATTTTTTTCTTAAATACATCATCACAGAGGTGTTACCAGCCTCTCTCACTGGCCCAGTTTTGGCCAGCAGCATGTCCATCTTCAGAGCCACTAAGGGTTGGCTCTGCCAGACATGCTGGAAGATTCTAGCAGCTTGTCACAGAAGCCACCTCTGTGCCTCCCCCTCCCAAAAAAAAACAACCTGGCAATGCAAAATCAACACACCCCTGTTTAGGAATGCTAGCATGAAACCAGTAGGCCTGTGTAAAGCATGGTATAAATCCAGAATAAAAAATGTGTTCTTTGTCCCAGAGAGTTTGTAATCCAAAGGAAGAGAGGATGTACTCTGGAAGGTGGAATTGACAAAACACAAGAATCTTCTTATACCATCAGTTAAAGCAGTGAGTGTTATATCTGGGGAAGTAGTTCCACTATTGAACTGGATTAGAAATATGGACATATTTACATGAAATCTCAGCTAACAGATCTTGTTATTAGATTAAATTCTGGGCAAATATCCATCTGGACTGGTTTCAACAGAGCTGGGGGGCTGAGCAGACAATCATAAGGGCTTTATAGACTTCGCAGTGTCACATGAAACTGAGACATTAATGGGGGAAATAAATAAAAAATACTATAAAATCTCAGAAAATACTTTAAAATCTCCAGAGTTTTCAGGAAATCTGTATCTCAATCAATTAAATATTTCCTTTTTTGTCATGATTAATTAGCATACAACAAATCCAAGGGAGGACAGAATCAATAAGTAATTGGTAAAGTAATAATTAAAAGCAGAGCCTTACAACCTACTTCCTTTTACATATTTCACTCTTGTCAGTTGCTGAATCCACTGGGTTTAAGGATGTGTTTCTCACACTCCACATTGTTTGGCAATAATGTGCTTGGCTCAGATGGGCTGAGGAAGGTGATGAACATATTATTCTACAATACTATGGTGCAGATGCAAACATTAAAAATTACAAGATCTCTTAATGCTGGCTTTTCAAAAATCTGGTTTGATTTATCATTTAGTAAACAATACACAAAAATCAGGATTTAACACACCTTCCAACCCTGCACCTCTCCCTCATCCAAATCCGAAAAGACTTGAAAAAGCAGGATTTATTAGGAGACAAGACAGCCGAAAAAGGCGAAGGAAGAGAAACTTACAAAGATTTTGTTAAAGAAATCAAGTGAGAATAAGTCATCTATTTATGCCTAAGACTTTATAAGTAGTCGTTAAAGATTCCAAGTGTACACAAACTTATGCAGAATATCATCCATATATGTATAAAATATAAAAAGATGTAATTTCAGATTTTGATATGTATTCAGTTATTATATATCAAAAATGTTGAATAGGAATGACAGTTCCCAGGAAATAGTCCTTCCTTTGCTTCTAAAACACTATGTGAACTCAGGCAAGTCCTTCACCTTAAATGATACGACTTTCCTATTTCTAACATAACATTATTCACAGATTATTCTGTATGAGAATTTAGTTCATGTTTGTACAGCTTTCTGGTGTCTAATGAAAAATGAGGTACTAAAAAGCCAGCTATCAGTAATCTCAGTGAAAGAAATTGCCTCTGGCATGAAAAAAATTACCAGAAGTACATTTTATTTTCTACATTCACTCAAGTGTTTTTCTGAGTAGATACTGTAGCAGTGCATTTATTTTCTTATTGTACATTTTAAGATACTGCTATTTGAAATTTGTGGAAAATATGAAATATGTAGGCAAACACATTAACCTGTTTGCTCAATTTATTTTCCAGGAGACCACTGAAAAGGCCTTTTGGCAAGTAAATCGGCTATGATTTATTGTACATAGAAGAAATAAACTTTATCAAAGACGTTTTCTGATTAAGAATTTCCTTTTTTTATTCATTATTAATAAAAATAATTCATTATTTTTGTTCATGTATTTATTATGGAGACTTAAAAAATCCCAAATAATCCAAATCATCCTACAGTCTTCCTTTGCAAAATATCAGACACATTGCCATGCAATGGCATGATCACTGTACTAGAGTATCACAACCTGTCTGGGTAAATACATGGTATATACAGAATAAAAAGTTAAAAAGAACAGAAAAATTGCTTTTTTGTTGTTTTATGAAAGTTCTCCCATCTGCTGCAGAGAGACATGGATTCGATTTTGTTATATCAAAAGCTGTACAGTTCTTTGAAAAATAACACTATATTTGAGACTAAGAAAAATGAGCTCTTTAAAAGTAGTAAAAGTAACAGAAAAATGATACATCACATAGAACATAATCTCTGCTTGTCACCAAGATCCTAAAGGTGAACTAACTGCTTGTGTAAGTTAGCATGAAACATGATATCTAGTAATTAGCCTGAAGCAAAGGGGTTCTGGCTTCTGGCAAAAATAAAAAGTCTAGTGATTTCTCAGTATATATTTGCCCACAATGCAACAAAAACAAGTCAGATCTGCTTAGAGCTAGGTATAGTAGAATTGTTATAATCCCTACTCATTTGAAACACCTTAATTTTCTGCAGAATATGTTAAAACCTTTTTTATTGTTTTTTTGCCATAAACACCTATCCTCAATTAGTTTTAATCAAGTTTTGGGATATATTTCAAACCTTTCTGGGCTTGATCCATTTTGTTCACAGAGACTTTGTTTTCTTTGCTCTTCTGTGTTTAAATCAGATCAAAACACAGGATTAACAGGTTTACTCTTCCAAATTGTACTGTCAAGACCCAGAAAGCAAAAACTCTCTTCTCCAGATCTGTCTGTCCAAGATCTCATCTGTCGTGATATGTTCTGTTCAAAATCTGCCTTCAGTTCAACACTACTTCAAAAAGGAAAGCAATAACACTCATTCATTGTAAAGACTGGTCTTGAAATGCACTCAATCTACCAAAATAATAGAGAAAAGAATAATCCAGGTTGGTTCTCGGAAACCTATGGACAACCACTAAATTATATCCCTAATTTCTAAGCAGTCATTGATGCTTCTCAGCACTGTAACAAGGAACTCACCAGCCTGGCCATTTTTTCCAGACCCAGAATTATCGTATCCATTTGAACCATCTGTTTACAGGTTCAGTCAAGGGCAAGAAGATAGGCATCTGAGACATCCGAGTCATCAATAATGAACTGATATTTAAGGGGAAAATATTGTATGAGGTAGGAACAATCCACGCAACATAAGAAATTTAATACAGCCCATCCCATTCACAGGCCTGCAGCATTTGCAGTTTGTCTCCCAAATCCTTGCCAGGGCATTTTCAAATGAGTTGACATATGAGAAAAACACTGTAAAGTTTTGAAAGTAACCACAGAATCTTTAGAGTTTTAAAAGAAAGTAAATGAACAACTGGTAAAATGCACAGATATTTCTGTCCAAAACAGATATATTAAGATTTGCTGTATGGTTTTTTTAGTCACAACTTTGTATGTGTACAGTAGTGCCTCTATGCTGAAAAGGAAGCATGTCACAAAACATGGGTATTTCTTCAGTAGTAATAAATGTCAGATGAATTTTGAATTTAGAAAGATTTCAAAAAGAGTAAATATATATATATATATACTGATGTACAGAATATTAGATTAAAATAAATAGTGGTTACAATATTTGTCTGAAGAAAAATTTGTTTGAGTTTTCATTGTATTAGATATTAAATTTAATTCAGTTGGTTAGGAGTTTGAGAGAGCATATTAATGCTATTTAAATTATTTGCCTTGGTATTCACATCAAGTCAAGTAAACTATCATATGTAATATAAAAAGATCTTTTCCACAATTATTCTGCAAGTGCCATAAATTTTTTTTTGTGTATGTCTTTAATGTCTTTCCCACACATTTTTTAATCAACTTAGCTCTTCTGTCTGGATGTTCTTTACAAAGTGTTTGAAACACCAGAGAAAGAGAATATGACAGAAGTTTTGAAGTTAATACCCAAAGTTCTCATGCTATAGTGTGGGACATCAATTTGTTTCAGATATATCAGATTTTTGAAACAATAGCTTATGACAGTGTCATTTTCTATTTTATAACCAGCTTCTGTTGCAGGCAACTGAAATAGATATCATTTTTTCCTTACTTCCTGATAAATTCAGTTAGCTTACAAGCTTGAATTACCTTTAAGTTTCTCTTCTCTGCTTCTTGTTCTCGTATTAAAACATCACTTTTTTCCCTTGAGAGTTTCCTCTGCCTGCTACAAGACAATGTTTCTGCTCTGTAAAACCTAACACTAATATTATTGTGTACCTGATCATTTTCTTTACCATTAGCCTTTTCTCAGCTTTTCAATATATTTTATGCATTAGACTTCATATATTTTTAAGAATTACTATTCTCTTTCTATGATATTCCCAGTAATTAAATG
>VYZP01065537.1:0-33133 GCA_013400635.1 Hypocryptadius cinnamomeus | reverse complement strand
TTTTCGAGGGGTGAGACAGAGCATACCATTTTACTAAAATGTAACACCACAGACAGTGACTAAGACCCTGAAGACCCCTACTGGAGTTCTGGCCTGGTTGAGGTGGATGTTCGCCAGCAGATTTTTTGCAGGTGTGCTTGCTGTGTCACCACAGTCTTACACCAGCTTCACGATCCCCACTCATCACAATGGCCCATGAATTTCCCCACCTCATGGCCAAATGAACTTTCTGAGGTAACTTTGGTGATCTTCCATGGAAGATCCCGCATCTGCCTCACGACCACCGTGGAAGGACGGAGATTGAAGCCCCCTCCCAAGGACTAAGACTGAGACCCTTAAAATTCTAACATGGGGGCATTGGCCTGTCTGAAGCAGGATGTTTGCCAAGTGTTGCCTGCAGACCAAGACTGGTTTCCCATAGAAACCAGTCCTGAAAACAATGGTTCCTGCTCACTGCTGAGAGGGGTTAGTCTTGTTCTGTACTTGTTTTCAACAAACTTATTCTCCATTGTCCTGCACCTATTCTTCCCTTCCCAGCAGAGGACTATAAAGACCCCTGCTGGCGGGGGGGAACAGATCTTGAAGTAAGTCTATTGAAATCGCTGAGGGGGAAGACGGGTACAGACAGTCCACATTCTCAGCAGGATAAGTCAATATCAGCAATGAGCGGGACCCATTGTTTCAGGACTGGTTTCTATGGAAAACCAGTCTAGGTCCAGTGAACACATCTGCAGGCAACACTCAGCAGGCATCCCGCTTCAGTCAGGCCAACACCCCTGTTATCAGAATTACGGGGGTCTCAGTCTCAGTCCTTGGGAGGGGGGGCTTCAATCTCCGTCCGTCACGGTGGTAGTGGACCAGATGAAGGATTTTCCGTGGGAGGGCTACCAAAGTTGCCCCAGCAAGTTCATCTGGCCAAGAGGTGTGAAAATTCCTGGGCTATTGTCGCGAAGCAGGTGCAAGCATATAGGGTGTGTCACCCCTTGGTAGGCCCTGCTAGAAGCAGTCACTCTAGACACAGCTGAAAACAATCACTTGGCAGGCCAGAACTCTGCTCAGGGGCCTCAGGATTTTTGGCATTTATCCACCACTGGCAGGCCAGAATTCCAATCAGGGTCCTCAGGGTCCCGATGTCTGTCCTTGGGACAGTTGTGAGGCGAATGAGGGGAACGTCAGACTGTCCTTCACATCCCCCCTTCCTTTTTCTCTCTCTCTCTCTGTCCTTTATCTCCTTTCTAATCCTTCTATTGCATATGCTGTGGGCACTCAATAAAAGGTGTATTTGTTTTGATTAATACCGAAATCCCCTCCATGTTGTTTTTGCACACTGAGATCAGTAAAACTAACCATCACGACCCCTGCTTGTACTAGCGGATTGTGACAGCCACCCCCTCTCAGAGGTTGGAATTCTTATTGTGTGAGTTCTCTGATGTGCTGAGTGAGGGCAGGCAGGCTGCTGGAGGGGCAGTGACCTCACAGCCATCACCATGGCAGCCCTGTCCCCTGGGCCTGGCTCTCCCCTCTCCTCTGCCCCCGCCTTGTCTCTGTTTTCCCCCTCCCCTGCCCCAGCAGCTGACAGAGCTAGGGTGACACAGGTGACCTTTAGGTTTTCAGGGCTCAACAGCTGTGACAGAGTCAATGCTGAGGTCACACTCTGAGGGCTGGGGCAGAGCCCAGCCAGAAATGACCCCTGAGGCAGCAGCTCTGCAGTGGTGGCCACCAGGCCAGGTTGCCAAGGGAGGTTTCTGGCCAAGCCCTGCAAGCAGCTGCTGCTGCCAAGGTGCCTTTGGTGCCTCAGGCTCTCCCTGGCACAGTTCCCAGCATGGCACTCTGCCCTTGTGCCCGAGGCCTTCTCTGTGCTGGGGCTGGCCTGGGGCTTTTCCTGCAGTGAGACCTGCCCTGCTCATGGCACAGGAAAGGCAGTTCCTGCTGGAGCAGGACGCTCCTGCCACAGGAGTTTAGAGACCCTAGGCATCGTGGAGGGCTTAGGGTTAGGGTTAGGGGTCTCTTCTCCCCCAACTCTGTGTTTCAGAGGACCAGTTCCCAGGGGTCCCCTCTCCCAATACTTCCTCATTTCTCAGTTCCCTCCATCCTTCAAGCTGTCATGGGTCCCCCTTCTTTAGCCCCATTCTACCTTGAAAGGGCTCAAACAACTCCAGCCAGGCCCTGTTTGCAAAGCCCCCCACGGGATATGAAGGAGAGGGTTCACACTTCTTTTGGGATCAATAATGCTGAAACCAGCCTGACTCCTCCATCCCAAAGTTCAACATCCTCAGAGGGAGCTGAAGCTGTGGCAGAGCTGGTAAAATCCCTGGAGAAAGGAACAACCAAGTGACAGCACTGAGAGCTTCTGCAGAGCTGCTGAGCTGGCCCAGCCTGGGCACATCTGACTGATAGGGCAGCACTTCAGACTACAGAAGCCCCACCCCAACTTTTAACAGCAGTGTTTTCTGACATTTCCCTTCTTTGTAGGGCTGTGGATATTCCTTCCTGCAGTGGGGACACCTTTCAAGGTCACTGCTCCAGGCTGAGCCAAAGGGATTTGCTCACAGTTGTTGATCTGGGGGAGTGATATCAATCTCTACTTAATAACTGGTTTTGCTTTAATACAATTGCTTTAAAATTGCTTCCTAGAGCACTGTATTATAATAGCTGTTACAGCTCCTATACTGTGCAGTAAATAATTCCGATTAAGATCTTTCTGCCTAGTCATGATTCTAATCAATCATATCTATATTTATATAAATATATCTGGTTTGCCATCCTTAGTCCTGTGGGACAAATTCTATAAAGCTTCAAGTACACCTTTATAATCCTATACATGTAAACCCTTGACAAAGTCTGCAGCTGGGATTTGATCCAGCTGCTCCCAGGCTCCTGCCACAGGAGTTTAGAAACCCTAGTCATCCTGGAGGGCTTTGGGTCTGTTGGGCATCCTTTCTGCACCTCATGACCCAACAAGAGCTTCTCTAATAAACATTGCCTGAAGCTCTCACTCTTCCTATGACAGGAACCCCTGTGAGTGCCTGTGCCATCCCGGGTCTTTGGCAGCCTGGGGACTCCTGGGATGTCACCGTGAAGCTCTTGTGAGTACCTATGACAGATCAACACCCTTGCATCCTAAAGTCCCCTGGGATGTCACCATGGAATGGCTGTGACTGCCTCTGACCACACAGCTCTTTACCATCCCCAGAAACCCCTGGGAGGTCTCCCTCTCTCTGTCTGTGACATTCCTGCTCTTGAACAGCCTGGAGGCTCCTGGAATGTCCCCATGGAACCTCTCTGAGGGCCTGTGACAAATCTGGTCCTTAGCAGGCAACCATCACCAGGCACTGTTGCTATGGTCAGTCCTTTGGCAGCTCCATGGGGACCCAATCCTAGGGATGATTGCCATGGACACTGGCTCGGGCCATTTCTGGTCTCATTCCAAGGTCGTGCAACCCCAGAACCACACAACTGGCAGCATTGGGAGGAACTCATCAGGATCCTCGAGTCCAGCTGTTAGCTCTGCACAGGACACCCCAACAATCCCAGCCTGGGCCTGGCAGTGGTGTCCAAACATTGCTGGAGCTCAGACAGTCTTGGAGCTGTGACCTTGGGAGCCTGTTCAGTGCCCGAGCAGCCTCTGGGGGAAAAACCTTTTCCTGAGATCCAACCTAAGCCTGCCCTGACCCAGCTTCAGCCATTCCCTCCAGTCCTGTCCCTGGGCATCAGTAAAAAGATTCCCACAGCCCCAGCCAGGGACCCGCTCCCAAGGCTGTTGCCATGGTAACCAGGGTTGGGACCAGCTGGGATGCTCGGTTTCCATGGGCCGGGATTTAGGAATGGGATTCCCCAATTTCCTGCTCCTGCTAAAACTGCACTGCCGCCCACTGCCCTCCCACCTCCCATGGAAAGCACAAAAGACAAAGATCCCAGGCTGGGATAAGAACAATTTACTGGGAACAGCAACGAGTTAATGAACAAACAGGAATAGCAACAATATTGATAACAGAAGGAATAAGACAAATGATTTTTAAAAAATGGGAAAACTACAACACTGATTGGCTCCTCCTGACCATGTATTTTCTCCCACCTGGAAAGGACACCCTTCTCCTCATGAGAGAGTCCCTTTCCCTGCCCCTGGCAATGACCTGAGGTGGGATCAAATATAATGATGTGGGCATGGCAAGATCCTCATGTTCTACTATTACACCTCACGTCATTGCCAGGGGCAGGGAAAGGCACAGGTGTCTTCCCAACGTGGATCACCAGGAATATGGGTCATCAGGGCTCTTCCCAATGTGAGTCCTCCAGTGGGGGACAACGCTTGCAAGAGTCGGGGCAGTCACAGGGCTTCCCTTACCAGTGGCTCCATTGGTGCCTGGTCAAATGAGAGCTGCTGGAGAAGCTCTTCCCACACTCAGGACACTTGTAGGGCATCTCCTGGGTGTAGATGTGCTGGTGTCTGACGAGGCTGCTGTTCAGCTTGAAGCCCTTCCCACAGTCAGGGCAGCAGAAGGGCCTCTCCTCTGTGTGAATCCGTTGGTGCAGGAGGAGATTGGAGCTGATCTGAAACCTCTTCCCACAATCAGGACATTTGCAGGGCCTCTCCTTGGTGTGGATCCTCTGGTGACGGAGGAAGTGGGAGCCGTCTCTGAAGTTGTTCCCACATTCCCCACACTTGTAAGACATCTCCCCCAATTGATGCTGAGCCAGGTCAGAGCTCAGGCTGGATCTCCAGCCACTTTCCAGACACAGAGTCGGTCTTTCCTCTTTGGAGCACCCTGGGACTGGGTTTGCAGCCCCTCCTCGTGTGGGATCTCTGGGACTTTTCCTCCCCGTTGGATTCCTGTACCATGGAGCCGCTCAAAATGGCCTTTTCCATGAGGTTCTGCTGCAGGGATTTGTCCTCCCTGGTCTCCATCCTCAGCTCAGTGCCTGGGGGAGGAAGAATAAGGAGAGGATGGGATTTGCCTCTGCACCAGAGGGAAGGGGAAAGAGATCCCCCTGAGGACAGTGTTGGCAGTGGGGTTGTCCTGCAGCTGGGGGCAATGCCGGGCTGGGGCATGAAGCAGGACAGAAGGGGGGAAAGGGGCAGTGACTTCCTCCTCACCTGCCTGGGTGTCCTGGGACATCTTCCTCAGAGCCTTCCCCTACATCTGGCCAAGGTTTGGGAATGGGAAGTTCTGGTTTGAAGGGAACAACAAGGTGTGACAGGGTTTAATTGAGGATTACTCCTGCCCAAGTCCACCTCTAGAATTCATCAGGCATATCATAACTGTAAAACTCTCTAAAACATTGTGCTGGTTTTAACTAGTGGGAGAAATTAACCCCACTGAGCTGCCTCAAGAGAGATTAAGGTGGGAGTTACAATTCACCAAAGAAAGTACAAGACATACAATGATACAGCTTTAACCCACAAAGACTGAGTATAACCAGGCACCCTGGGACACGAACAGACTAGCATTTGTTAGTTCCTGTGCTAAGCACCATGTGGTCCCCCTGCATGTGCAAAAAATGATATTATATGATTGGCTCTTCACAAATATTAAAATGAATACTATATATGTTGTATTAATTTTTGTAGTGCTGTATGAATCCTTTTAAGTAGTGTGGTAAATACAGTTTTAGGCTATAACATAATATCAAAGTAGAAACTATGCGATGTTTTTATACTTTTTCTAACTAGCTCAAGGAAAGAATAAGATAATCAAGAAATTTTTCTCATAGAGATAACAGCAACAAGACACCAAAATCCCAAGAGAAGAATTACTGCCTCCTTATCGGGAAGAACCAGACTTCTTCCAGACTCCAAGGAGCCAAAGGAATTGATTTACTAGATGAGGGGGGAAGTTGACAATAACCAGAAAACACCCTTTGTTCGAAAAGAATTTTTGAATCATGTATGAGATACATGAATATGCAACAGGCTATTGCTTTTAAGGGTTAATCCTTTGTTAGCAAGCCATGTTTTGTGGCTTAGTGCCCAAGAGCATCCAGACATCCGTAATTCTTTGCTTTTTATTGTCTTTTATTGTTCTAACTTTGATTGTCCAAATTCTTATTGTCCTAATTTTTATTACTATCTTATTATTATTAATCTTCTAAAATTTTAACGCAAGTGATTGGCTTTTTTCACAATTTGGTGCCATGACTCGGATAAAAACACCTCGCTGCTGAAACCTCAGGTGTTTCCAAGTGAGGGACATGCCCTGCCAAGTTTGGCAGCCTCACTCTGTTTCTTTTGGCATGATCGGCAGATGCAGGTTCCTACCCGGTGGACAAAATGATACAATAAAACAAAGAAAAAGACTCCCTAAAACCGCGGTAGCCCCATAATTCTTGTGCATGAAGACCTGAAGAAGAAAAGAGGATTGTAAGTATTCTTTCAGGGGGGCAAATACGGAGGATGAGTGTGTGTGAATGAGAGGCGGGCTGTTTATTGCAGACCTGCTAAGTGAGTGAGGAGTCTCCCACACTGCGGTTCTGTCTTTTCACGAGAAAAACAGCCAGTAAAGAGATGAAGCGAGAGACAAAAAGAGAGAGAGGATCCCCCGGGGTAACTGGGACAGGGTCCAAGGGAGGGGTTGGACCCCTCGGAGGAAGGGAGCAGAGGAGTTTCCTAGCACAATCCACTAGGAAAAGGGGCAAAAGGGAGGGGCCACTAGAAATTTTGCCACGTTGAGAGTAGCAAACTCAAGAGCATCTAGGCTTAAAAGCTGCTAGGTTGAGAGTAGCAAATGCTAGAGACTCAGGGGTGTGAGATCCAAGAGCACCTTGAAATGGCCAATATCTGAGATTTTAACAAGTGATTTGAAAGTAAAAGGTACCTTATTGTTGTCTTCTTGTGTGTGTGAGAGTAAGAAAAGTGAGTAAATGTAGATGAATGAAAGTATATGTAGATTGTTTATTTTAAGCTTCACTTTATCTCTTTGGAAGGAGGTGTATTGTACTGAATTGCAATGTGAGACAAAAGGGTTGTTGATTTTTTTTTTTTTTTGGTGTAGTTTGAAGAAGGGGGTATTCAGGTTGTTAGAGAAAGTGGGAAACAGAGGCAGGGGACAAATAGATAAGATCTTGAAAAATGGGACAGAAAACCAGTAAGTTGGGTACAGGAAGAAAAGGAATAAAAGGGTACCAGCAGAGATACCCCAAAATAGCCCTTTGGGAGTTATGTTAGCTAACTGGGATAAAAATCCTTGTACAAGGAGAAAGTACAAGGTAAAGATGATCCAATTTTGTATGACAGAATGGGCAAAGAAGGAAATAAGATCTGATGACGTTTATTGGCCTAGATATGGCTCTTTTGAAGTTTGGATTTGTCAGGCTCTGAATTTATTTGTAAATTCAAAGAACCGTTTAATCCAGAAGAAAGAGAATATGCGACATGCTGGATGGGAGATCTTAGGAGAATAAAAATCTTTAAAATAGCAGAAACCCCCGAGACAAAGCAAATAAATAAAAAGGGGAAAGAAAAGGGCTGGGAACAATAGGAAAAAAATGAAAGAAAAAGACTGGGATCCTTTACAAGTATTGCCTCCTCCATTCCCGCTTGCTCCCCCACCGTTCGCGGCTGCACCACTCGGCCCAGCCCCCGTCCCGGCTCCGGTCCCACTGCTTGCGGTTGCACCACTCGATTCAGTCCCTGTGCCAGCTCCGGCCCCGCCGGTGAATTTGTCTGCCCCGGTCCCAGCCGCCTGGCCCGCGGCCGCTCCACCGGCCATGCCGGGGGTCCCGCCTGCCGCGTGGTCTGTGGTCGCCGAGCCGATCTTGCCGGGGGTCCCGTTTGTCCCGGCCGTCCCATCTCTGACCGCTTCTCCTGTGGCTGTCCCCACTGCCCCACGCGCGGCTGCTCTGCCCGTGCCAACTGCACTGGGCGCCACCACTGCTGCTGCCCCCGCCCCGCCTGCTCTGTCTACGCTGGCTGCGCTGGGAGCTGCCGATCCAGCTGCCATCAGCCACCTGCGGGCCATCCACGGCCCGGTTTGGTTTCCAGCAGAAGATCCCCCTCCTTTGGCGGTTCCGGCAGCAGACCCCGCCTACACCCTCTCCTTGGAGGACCAAGCCTCGGCGTACATCCCTCCCCTCACCCCCCTTCCTCCGACACTTCCATCTGTCCCTGGCCTGGGTCCCGTTCCCTTGGTAACGACAGCTCCTGCTGTTCAGGAAAACTTTCTCCGTGAAGAAGCACCACCTTATCGAAACACAAGAAGCTCAGTTAAAAGACAGCCTTCCCCTGATCTTTCCTCAAAACAAGGGAAAAGGTTATAAAGGATAAAGAACAAAAAGAGCGGGATGAAGAGATTAGCTTGTTCCCACTACGAGAAGTTTCAATGGGAGGGGGAAGGGCGGGGTTTGTAAACGCCCCTTTGACTTCTTCTGAAGTCAGAAATTTTAAAAAATAAATAAAAGGAGTATTAGAAGATCCCATAGGCGCACCTGAGCAATTAGACTAATTCTTAGGTGCGAACATTTTCACTTGGGAAGAGATGCAATCTATAATGAAAATAGTTTTTTCTCAGGAAGAATAGCAAATGATCAGGGCTGCTAGAATAAAAATTTGGGAAAGGGAAAACCAGCAGGGCCCCCCAGGAGATCAGAAAATGCCAACAGCACCTCCTAATTGGGGTCAAAATGATGAGGAGGGAAGAAAATCATTCGTTACATGAATGATTACCATAATTTGATGATCAAGGGAATAAAAGAGGTGGCACCCCGAGGGCAAAATGCTACAAAGGCTTTTGAGGGACAGCAGGGGAAAGAAGAAACTCCAACTCATTGGTTAGACAGACTTAAGAGAAATATGAAACAATATTCTGGAATAGACCCTGAAACTGTTGTGGGACAAGCTTTGTTAAGAATTAATTTTTGTCACTAATGTAAAGAATGAGAGAGTAGGGGTAGGGGGGAAGGGAGAGGAGCCTCCCGGAGTCAAAGATCGCTCTTCATAGAAGTATGATCAATGCTCATTTATTGTTAGGTTTAGGATAAATTTATATGGTTATCCAGGGTTCAAGCGATGCAAGAAAGCATTTGATTGGATACAGAATACTGTGCATAAAACAATTGATTATTTCTTAAACATATCTTGGCCACGTAGCTTAGCTTGTCAGCAATATCAGTAGAACATCTTCACATCCTCCTAGTACCTTCAGACCATGTTCTTTCACATCCTTTTCCCTTGGGTACAGTTGGCAACTCTCCTCATGCATGCTGCCCAAGGGCAGCATGCTTCTGCTATCAGGCACGTGCACAGACCGTTTGCAACCATGCTTTCTGTCCAACAGAATGTCCATTGTTTTTGCCTGCAAGGTTGTGCAAGCATCCACAGTGTCTGCTTAAAATCCTCTCTTCACTAATGTCTGGCAAGATATTAGAGAAAAACTAGAAAAAATGGAGGACTGGCATAATAGATCATTAGATGACTTATTAAAGGAGGCTCAAAATATTTATGTCCCAAGAGATGAAGAAAAAGCTAAAGTGAAAGCAAAAATTATGGTAACCACAATGCGAAAAAGTAATTTCCAGAAGAATCTAAAACACCCAGGCACCACTCCTAGACATGAAGGTCATAGGACAGGGGAAAGGAAAAGAACAGAACCCCAGTACAAACCAAATCTCAGGAGCATTCTAGGATATCTGTTTTTACTGTGGGGTCGAAGGACATTATAGAAGAAATTGCCCTAATCAGATAAAAGATCTGAAAATCTTCCAAGAGATGGGCACAGAGAAGGAATAGAGAAGTCATAGGCTCTATTTTCTGGGGGTCAAATGCCATCTGGAGACTGTGATAACTTTAAAAGTGGGTCCCCAAGAAGAAAAGTTAGAATTTGTGGTAGACACAGGGGCAGAAAGAACCTGCCTATTAAATATTCCAAAAGGTTATAGTGTAAGTAAAGACACTGTAAAGGTAACAGGGGCAAAAGGAGAGAGTTTTACAGTTGCTGTCATTAAAGATGTGGTAATTGAGGGAGAAACTAGAATTTGGATGGGGGATGTCTTATTGGTCCCCAGGGCAGGTAGCAACTTATTAAGAAGAGACTTACAGGTGAAACTAGGAATAGGGGTTATACCAGAAGAAGGGAAAATGACAGCTAGAGTTTTAAAACTTGGCCAAGAGGATGTGGAAAAAATTAACGAGAAAGTTTGGGCTGAAGAAGGAAATAAGGGAGGATTAGATATTGACCCCATAAGGGTCACAATTGAGAGAGAAGATTGTCCCATATGTGTACGTCAGTATCCTATATCCTTAGAAGGACAGGAAGGTCTGAAGCCAGTAATAGAAGGACTAATAAAGGATGGGACATTAGAACCTTGTATGTCTCCTCATAATACCCTGATTCTCCCAGTAAAGAAGCCCAAATGGGAACTACAGATTGGTACAAGATTTACAAGAGGTTAACAAAAGAACTTAGACCCGCTACGCAGTGGTACCAAATCCTTACACTCTTCTAAGTAAGGTCCCACTCCAGCATCAGTGGTTTAGTGTAGTGGATCTTAAAGATGCTTTTTGGACTTGTCCACTAGCCAAGGAGAGCCGAAATATCTTCGCCTTTGAATGGGAGAATCCAATAACTGGGAGAAATCAGCAACTAAGATGGACAGAGTTACCACAGGGGTTCACTGAATCTCCAAACTTATTTGGGCAAGCTTTAGAAACAATACTACAAGCTTTCTCCACCCCTCCTGGAATACAAATTATCCAGTAAGTGGATTATCTTTTATTATCCGGGGAAGCTGAAGTTGAGGTTAGAGAGGTATAAGAGTCGGTCTGAATTTCCCCTTATTTGTCTCACAATCGTTGTGAAGACCCCAAGGACCCCACTGGAGTTCTGGCCTGCTTGAGGTGGATGCTTACCAATCGTCCACAGGTGCATTTTCCTGTGTCACCACGCCACGGTACACCGGCTTTGAGCAGTGTAATGGCAATTCTGTACCTGAAGTTTGCACCTGCTTCACAGTCCCTGCTTCACAACAATAGCCTATGAATTTCCCCCACCTCTTGGCCAAGTGGACTTTCAGGGTAATTTTTGTGGTCCCCCATGGAAAACCCCTCATCTGCTTCACAACCACCGTGACGGATGGAGATCGAAGCCCTCTCCCAAGAACTGAGACCCCTACATGAAGCCCCCTCTCAAGGACTGAGACATGAGACCTGATGAGGTACATTGTGGGGAGGGGGTTCCCCGGGGAGTCCCCTAAGCTGTGAGTTCGCTCGTAGCAGCAGGCAGGCAAGGAGACTCCACACGACTTCTGAGGGTGCTGATTAGATGAGGGTTTATTGGGGGTCCCACCCCTGGGAGCAGCATGGTTACAGAGGGAGAAAGGTGGGGGGAAGGGGGAGGGAGGAGGAGAGAGGGAGAGCCTAGGGAGGGAAGGGGCCAAGAGAGCCTCGTCTCCCTCGCACAGCTTAACAGGGAGATTCAAAGTGGGCGCAGAATCTGACTTGGGCCAATGGGATTACAGATACATGATACTTCAGGGGAGTGTCACAGCTTGGAATAAACCGTACATTTTGGAGGGGTGAGACAGAGCATAACATTTTACTAAAATGCAACACCACAGAGACCCCTATAACCCTAATAAATAATAAATAAGCTACTGGTCTCTTTACTCCTCCCCACTCCTGAACCAGAACTCCATAAGCTACCCCATTTTCCACATTTACGTACAGATGAAAGGGTTTTTCTAACAAGGGTAAGCTTAAAACTGGTACTGAGGCCAGTTTTAACTTCAGCTCTTGAGGGGATAATCCCTCAAACCACACCTTTAGACCTCAAAATCCACAATATTCATCATGGGGAGTGGGTGCTAGTAAAAATCTGGAAAGAACGATCTTTAATTCCACAATGGGAAGGTCCTTTTCAGGTATTGCTGAAAAGGATGCGATCCGGGCCAGGGAACGAGGGTGAATCCACACCAGCAGAATCAAAGGACCCGTGGAAGAACCTAAGGAGTGGACAATAACATCTAAACTGGATGATACCAAATTGACTCTTAAATGGAGACTGGGCAGTAATGAACTAGGAAGACCAAAATTATCTAGGAAATGTACAAAGAATCACACCTAATTGGGAAATAAGACCAAGCTTATATCAGTGGTTTCAAGTACCACCTGGACAAGTCCTGAGACGCCTCCAATACCCTCCTTGGGGAGGAATACTTCCACTTCAAACAGGAGGATCAGGACTGTTTTGGACAGAGAGCTCTTGTATTCTGACCTTAGCCTGTAACTTATACAAAGAGGAGAAGGAGTTACAACTTCCATCAGTGCCATATCATATACCTTGTTTGATTCACCCAAATACCAGACATGCTAGCTGGGTTAAATGTAAATGTTTAAATTGTGGGTAAAATTGGTATTGTAGTTCACACAATCAACACCCTTGTTGCAGGAAGTGTCGAGTGCCAAATCTATCCTCTATCCAGATAGAACTCAAAATAACTGAAATAATAACTTTGTTTTCTGTATGGGAATTATTAGTGCCTGTTGAATGGGAGATATCTGAGGAACGGCGAGAAACCAGAGTTAAGCAGTGTCAAAAACTATTTGCCTGGAAATTAGCTAAGAGAAAGTGACAAGGAAATAGAGTGCAAGACTGGATTGGCCTCTGTATTTGCCACCAAGAAGATCAAATACACCTGCTGTGGGTTGCAAACCCATAGGCATGGAAGATGGGAGTATAAGCCATACTGGACCTCTGTTATTCCTATTTCTGTCACTCATTTTTTGTCTTTTCCCTTTTGGGATACCAACAAAGTCACATCACAGGTGTTATCAAAAGCTGTATATGGAAAGACACCAAGGTTCCTTTTTTATTACTCACACTTGTCAGTCACACTCAACAGTCACTGTTATAACCCATCCAAATCAGGCAACTGCATGCACAATAGGAAAAAATACTGGATTGCAGAGAACTTAGGAACAAGTGGTAACAGGATGGGAAGTCAATGCCCAAAAGGGGAGAGATGTATTTGTTTCACATACGCTATTGGGAATAAAGCACAAGATTTGGTAAAAGAACAATTGATAAACAAAAGGCTAAGCCAGCACAGCAATTTAATCCCGTGCCAATTTCACTTGACGATTTGTATACAAAACTTGAACAGCAATTACATAAAGAAACAGATATCTCAAGAATGGGTAAAAATCAGTTTGTGGAATTGGGGGAAAGAATAAGTAGGGAACTTAACCAACTGCTGGGTCTGTGGAGGGGCTTTGATGTCAGAAGAATGGCCATGGAAAGGCAGCAGCTTAGGCCAAACTGAACTCCTTAAGTGGAATCAAACAAGTACAAGTGAAGAAAACTGACCAGAAGGGTAGATTTAAGTTTAATAGTGATAGGGGAAGAATGTCTCTGGCACACTAGAAAAAAGTTTCTTCATGAAGCAGGAAATATTCCCTGTAAAAGATATAAGGTTTGTAATGGATCTTCTGTATGGTGAGTCCCAGAAGAATGAACCCTGTACTGGACACAGGGAAAAACAAAAACAAAAACAAAAACAAAAAACAAACAAAACAAAAACCAAAACAAACAATAAAAAAAACAACAAAAAAAGAAGGCAATTGTAAGCATATTAATAAAATTAGACTTTTTCAATGTAATGATACAGGCAAGAATCGTTACTTTGGCATCCTAGAAATCTCAAAATTTTGGGAGAATATAGATCAACAGAAAAATTATTATTGGAAAAGTCCAGATAGCTTATTGTGGATATGTGGAAAAAGAGCATACCCAAAACTCTCCGTTCATTGGAAAGGGAGCTGTACTCTGGGAATCATACAGCCAGGATTTTTTCTTTTACCAGGACCTGATGGAGATCAATTAGGGATACCAGTTTATGAGGACCTAAAGACAAATAAAAGAGATTTGATTGGAGAAATCTAAAAATGGTGAAATGAAGAATGGCCCCCTGAATGCATACTGGAAACATATGGCCAGCCACCTGGGAACAAAATGGGAGCTGGGGATATCGAACCCCAATTTACATGCTAAATCATATTATAAGACTCCAAGCGGCTGTAGAGATAATAACCAACAGAACTGGTCGGGCAATGGAATTAATATCAAGACAACAAACCCAAACAAGAGTGGCCGTATATCAGAATAGGTTGGCATTAGACTCTCTCTTACCTGAAGAAGGTGGTGTTTGTGGAAAATTCAATACATCAGATTGTTGTTTAAAAATAGATGACAATGGGGATGCTGTCCTGGATATAGTCAATGATATCTGAAAAATCGCCCATGTACTGGTCCAAAAGTGGGAATCAATGCTAAACACTAGCTGGTGGGATAATGTATTGGCATACAATGGTGGAAGAAGTTAGGCTTCTTCCTTTTATGCGCTACAGCTGGTCTAATATTTCTTCCTTGTTTGATCCCCTGTTTCATTCAGCTCATCACCAGTGTAGTCCAAGGCATGCAAGTAGTGACCATGCCCATGGACCAAAACTTGACTGCATCTAGAAGGACATAAAAGATTATGGTGTTAAAGAAACAAAATAATATAGAAGACCCCTTCAAAGAAGCAAGACTGATTTGTGAAAAAAAATGAACGAATAATGAAGGCTAGAAAACAAGGAATATTGCTCAAACCAAATGATTTATAAAAAGAAAGAAGGAGGATTGTGAAAAATGCATATTATATGATTGGCTCTTCTCAAATATTAAAATTAATACTATATGTGTTATGTTGGAAAGGTATGCTGTATTAATCTCTTTTAAGCAGTACTGTATTAATCTCTTTTAAGTAGTGTGGTAAATATAGCTTTAGGCTATAACATAATATTAAAATAGAAACTATGTGATGTAAGGTACTTTTTGTAACTAGCCCAAAGAATGGAAAAGATAATCAAGAAATTCTTCACATTATCCTCTCTGGATGGAGACACAACAAGATTCCAAGAAAATAATTATTGCCTCCTTTTCGGGAAAGCCCAGACTTAGAGGAACCAAAAAGATTGATTTACAAGATGAAGGGGGGAAGCTGAAATTAAGCAGAAACACGCTAGTTTGAAAGGAATGTTTGAATCATGTATGTAATATATGAATATGCAATAGTCTATCGCTTTTAAGGGGCAATCTTTTGTTAGCAAAGGGTGCTTTGTGGCAGAGTGCAAGGCACCTGGACATCTGTAATTCTTTGCTTTTTATTGTCTTTTATTGTCCTAACTTTGATTGTCCAAATTCTTATTGTCCTAATTTTTATTACTCTTTTTAACACAAGTGAATGACATTTCTCACACTTGTGTTAAAATGCCTACTTGGATGGGATAACATCCAATGAACATATGAAGAAGACACCTGCTACAGATATGCCAACTATCAGCACTGACTGTCTGAAGACAGTGTGGACCAAGGCCCAAAAACTGGAGATAACAGGAATGGACTAAAAGCACAACCAAGGAATACACATGCTCTAAAAAGGCAGAGCCAAGGAGGAGATATGCTAAACAGTTCTTGGAACATGTAAACTAGTTTGGGGAAAAGTTTACTATGCATAAAGGTCTATGAATATGCAACAGGCTGATGTAATGGAAAAGGTATTTAAGGGGTATCTCTGAAGATAACAGGGTGGTCTTGGCTGAGTGCCAAAATGCACCTGCTCTATGGTCCTTGTCTCCTATCGTCCTTTATTAAACTTTTAAATTTTCACAGGATAGTGAACGTGTTTTTCACATCAAGAGCAAAGGATGTTTTCCTACCATGTTCTCATCCACACAAAGAATGTTCCTCCTTTTAACCCTTTAGCCCCTTCCAAAGTCTTGTCAATTGACTCCTTCACTATCCAGTGGTGGAGATCACTTTCTTACATCTTGATTGGAGGTCAAGTGTTGCTATAGTAATGAGCCAACCCTCCCAAATGCCCCAACTACGCAGGCCATCTGGTGATAACAATGCAATGGGGTGAAACATAACTATAAATCTATAAAACTTCTCTTAACATATACATAATACTTGCCTTTTAATTGTGAGAATGAATCATTGCATTACTCATCTATCACGGTAGCGTCTTCTGGTGGTCTTGGGCAGGGGCTGTTGGATGAACATCAGTAGTCATCCTCAGGATGCCTTTTGGAAGAACTTGATCTTTGCACAGACTTTCTGGGTATCTGGTTGTTTTCTAAGGTTTGTGGCCACAGTCTAAATTGCAGATCCAATTTTTACCTGCTTACAAGTTTTGAGCAATAGGCAAAATTCTGTTGTTATACAGTAAAGGACTATCTGTCCTTGACACACTTAATTACACAGCAAACTATAGTCTGTTTTTAAGTTTAATTATAAGTTCCCTATATCAATGGGCAGGGTCCCTTCCCACCCCAATCATTCCAGAATTCTGTCAGAGAGCACCCTCTGTGCCTTTGGGGTGGGAACAGGCAGGCCTGTCATCTTGGACTGAAAGAGGGAAAGGTATTTGTGCCATGCATCTAAGCTTTTGACACTTAAGCTCTTCTCTTAACCTGAAAGAGAAGTAGCACTTTGCCAGTGTTCATTACAGGTACAGGGCTTTGTTGAAAGCTGTTCTTGCTCTTTCCAATACTTGGCAATATTACAGGGAAGTAGGAAAAGCTTCAGGGAAGGAAAATAGCACAACAGATGAGATGAGTGATGAAGGAGGCATCAAACTACAGGGGAGAGAGGGCTACAAACTACAAAAAGGGTCTGCTAGGAGCCAGCCACCCCTTCAACCCTAAAACAACAGGGGAAGCTACAAACAAAGGGGAAATGCCACTGCACTAGGACTCTGCAATGTGCAGTGAGACACAAACTGGGAAAGTCTCTCATTTCTTTTCCCTCTTCCTTGAGCATCTCTGCCAGAAGGAGGAAGCATCCCCACGTGCTGGCAGCTCCTTGACTTTCCCTCTTACTCTGCCACACGTGCTGACTAATTCATTACACACAAAGCAAGGCCTTCCTGCAGGCACTTCCTGCAGGAGCAGGAGGCAGCAGGAGACAGCACAGGCACAACAGGTCCCACATGCAGGTACAGATCTGAAATTGTGCCCATCTCAGAGTTTCATGCTATGACCCCCTGTAGCTCTGCCACTCTTAGAGTGTTTGTTCCTGGCTGTGGGAGGAGAGCCTGGAAGGAGAAGCAGAGTGAAGCTTTCAGGACACAGCCCTCAGCTGAAGAAAAATTCTTAGGAGCTGATCAAGAGAGGAAATCACCAGACATGGGTACAGAGCTGGGTGCAGGGAGTAAAGCAGAGCAGGCAGTCTGGTTTGGTCACTTCACGCTCCCCCTGCTGCACAGAAATGGGGCTGCACCAGTTTGCAGCAATGGGAAGGCAGGCACAAAGAGGAAACCAGGGTTTCATACTCTCTCAGTGCTTGCCCAACTTAAGGAGCTTGTATAGTGCTCCCCAACAGCCCCAACTATAAGGTGGTCAGTGACTGAGAGGTAACAGGTGTCTAAGCCATGTCAGGAAATGACAGGCATACTCCAGTCTCTAAAACTCACCTGCCAGTGTACTCCTTCCTAAATTGCTTGGCAACTACTAGATGAAAAGCCTGAAGATTAAGGAAAAAGGAAAGCCTAGAAGTTGAGCAGCCCAGAGGCGGGCAAGAGAACAGGGGAGATGTAGCAATGTGGCAATAGATGGTGGTTGCTGATACCTATTTCCCAATAAGCATCTCCTGTGGAAAAGCCGCTTAGGTGAGCATTCAGACAAGGCAGTCAAGTCCATACACACCACACTCACCACAGCTAGCTCAGCAAAGAGAGGCAGAAGGGCCTTTTATATGGTCAGTTCCTAGGAGGTTCACTTGAACACTAAGAAGGGAAACCAGAGACAAAAGACAAAGCATGTGCTCTGCACAAGGTTTAAGTAGGGAGGGTATGGGGGCGGTGAAATGGACAGGGCAAAGGGGATTGGCTTTCAGGGAAGATGGGGCCGGCCAGGAGGGGTACCACAACCAATGAGGAAACAGGGAAAGGAGAAACCAGGGGAAGTTGGGACATATGGGGAAAGGAGCAGGAGTGGTTCATTGTTAAGCAAAAGTCCATGAGGAAATCCTTTCTGTCTGCCCAGGTGGAGAAAGACTCTATGGTCTCTCTAAGGGAGAGCTCTGGGGTTTTCCCTGAGGGGAAGGAATCAGAGGATTCCACAGAGAAAGGATCCTCCTTCTCCTTTTGGGGACTTTTAATTAGCAAACTACAGGTCTTTTCAGCAAGGCTCACTTTCCTAATTAGCTAGAAGGAGAAAGAACAAAAACAAGTGAAGAAAGAAGAAAAAGAAACAAAGAGGAAAAAACCCCTTTACTTTCTTTCTGAAAGGCAAAAACAAAAAAACAACCCGCTTGTGATTTGGGGACTCCCTCTCGTACTACCAGGTCAGCTCTGCTGCTCTCTTTGCTGCCGTGTTTTGGTTCTCTGATGCCTCTCGGTTTGAAGCAACTGCCGAAAACTACCCATGCGGGCCCCTGAGACCCCACATAACAGAGACAGCTCTCAACCCCTGGCAGTGCTGAGTGCAAACCACATCCCGTGTGCCTTAAATTGCCGCACTCAGCGGCAGCCCCTCACTACCTGTGGCCCCTGTTGTCCATGGCTCCCATTGCTAGTGGCCCCGCGCCTCCAAACCCCCCGGTCCACAAGCATGGCCCCCGCTGCCAGCAGCCTGCACCGGTGGACTGGCGGCTCTGGGCTCCATTGCTTCTGACTGCTGTGGTCATCCTCAGTCAGGTTGGCACTGTAATATATGATATAGAATAAGTTGTGCTTATGTGAAATATGCATGAAATAAGTTATTGCTTGTAAGAAAAATTCTTAAAGTTTTAAAAACCACAAGCCAGAGCCAGGGAGAGATTGCTCCACAAATTGCGAAACCACAGATGGCAGTGGAGAGAAAGACCTAATTAAGAAATGAAAAGACGTTGCTCTGTACAGAGATGGGCCCTTTCCTGGGACAGTCCAGGAAACACCCAAGCAATGAATACTCTATAAGTATCTACAATCGAGATCACCAGAGTCGTCAGGAGCGTGCATCCCAATACCAGGTTCCCATAACTGGATGATCAGCATTCATCGCTTCCCAGAAACGATTTTGTCCAGCCCAGCACAGAGAAAGGAGACTACATGAATATGCAAAGCCATGAAAAGAAAGGAGAAATTCTGCCCCAGGCGGAAAAAACTGTATAAAAACTACCCCGACAGAGACAGCATTCGTGAACAGAGGGTGTTATGTGTATTATGGTAATTTGTGCCAATAGAATATACGTATAGAAATAAAATATGAAACCTTAAAATCACATTAGCAGGGGAAAAGAGGGTCTGCTTCACAGGGTGATGAAACCACAGCTGGCAGCCGAGGAGGAGGCTTGTCATTAACATACAAAGTAAACCTAGCCCGCACAGGAGATGGTGTTCTCACTGGCATGTACAGGAGGATGCCCAGCGATGATGGCCCATGAAGATGTTCACCTTAGATAAACAGGGCCATCAAGGACATACATATGAATACGGGATTCTGATAACCGAAGAGTGAACACACATTGGTTCCCTGAGGAGGTTTTGTCCAGCACTGGTCGGAGAACAGAAGCAGCATGAATATGAAGAACCCAGAAGAAAGACAAAGAGACTCTGCTGTGGGCAAGAAAAAGGGTATAAGAATGGACTCTGCCAAGTGACATTTGTGAACGGTGGGGAATTCAGTGTGATAGAGGCCAGATCTGTGTTCACCCAGCTTGGATCCTGGGGTTGGTGCTGTCCTTGATTGTTGGCTGTTGGGACTGTATATCGGTCGCAAATAAATTTTATTTTTATTAAATTGGCTGGATCGATTTTTACCTATAACAGAGGGGATCCGAAGCAGTAGAGTTCAGATCAGAGTTCACCCAGCGCCGATTCCAGGCTCGACACTGTCCCTTTGATTGTGGCTATCAGAGACTGAATCTTGATCGCAAAATAAAGCCTATTTTATTAATTATTAATTCGGCTTTATAATTTATTATCTATAACAGCACCATTGAAAGTCACTGCGCCAGACCCCTGGCCCACTACCACCCATGCAGGCCGGCGCAGTCCCTGGCCTGGAAACCCTGTGCAACTGAGCCTGCTCTGCTAGGCGCCTTGCACTCAGCGAAAACTGTCCCAGTCGCTACTGGCAGCCCTGTTGCTGCCCACAGCCCTCTGCCGCCTCCAGGCGCCGCCACCTACGCAGCGCCCCAGTCTCAAGGCTTTATGCTGGCAAGGTTTTATAGGGGAGCTGCTGCAGATTCCGCACCCCAGTCTGAGGACACTTGTGCCGCTTGGCTGGTCCCCAGATGCCAGCAGTGCCGTGTGTAAACCACTGTGACGGGTCAGGGAAACCCTGCCCACCTCCTCCCCACAGTTCCCGCTCAGAAAACCCTGCATACTCGGTTCTCTCTGAGCGGCAGGCGCGCCAGCACCCTAGGTACCCTGCCACGGGGTCAGCCCGCTGGGCTCCACTGCTGAGTGTCCCTGAGTCACCTCAGGCAGGCATGCACAGGTGCAGTTTCTTTCCAGCTATGGGTCTCCTGCCTCCCTTTCCCCACTGGGCTAGCACAGGACGCCCCCATGCTCAGCGTTTTTCAGTCGCCGCTACCAATGGCAGCACCCCCTCCCAAGCCTCGGCTGGTAAGCTCTAGAAGTTATCGCGCTGAGTGCACACCAGAAACTCACCGTGCTGAGCACTGTGCATGCCGCTGCTCCACATGGAGCAGCCACATGGCCCCCCCGACCTCGTGCTGGCGGGCTGTGAAAGCTGCTGTGACTCCTCGTCTCTACACGAGCGTGGTCTTCACTGAATAGCGACTTTTGCCATTACTGTAACACCCTCTGTGAGAGTCTGTCCAAAATTTCCCTCATCTATTGCCTCACGATCGTCATGAAAGCCGAGACCACCAAGGGAAAGAGGAAAGATCCTGCTTGAGGATCCAGATCCTGTTTGAATTGTTGCCCACCAAGCCAACACGGGTGTGTCTGTTCAGCTCACGGAACACTGCACACAATCAAAAAGGGCACTGTGCCCTCTTCTAACTGCGTTGCTTCGCAACACCGGTACCACGCCTCCTGACTTGGCTGGGCTTTCTCTGGAATGACCTTTCAGGTGGTTTCCATGATGAAGACCCTTTCCTTGCACCGTACATCAACCACCGTGACAGATGGACCGAAATGAGAAGCCTTTCCTACCCAAGGACTGAGACATGCGACCGCTATATGGAAAAGCTCCCCCTTCCTCCCTAAGGACTGAGACTGTAACCCCTATTTCGGTGGGGGAAGGTGTGTGCTTGAGCAAGCTGAGCGAGCCCTGCAAGCTGATCATTAGACCAAGAAAACAATGGCTCTCGCCTGCTGCTGATGGACTTTCTGTACCCTTTTCACAATGGATTATTTTGAAAAGTGGTCCCTTCCCCCAGTCAAAAAGAAGAGCTGACCAGCACCTCTGAGATCTCCCCAGACGTGCCTGTGACAACCCTCGTCAACTGGACTTCAGCAGACTATGCCGACCACGTCTGGTAGCTATACCTCCCTTTCTCTTCCCCCAATTTTTTTTCCTTATTCTTTCCCTCTCTTCACTCCCTCTCTCCGCAACACATTTTGCTGTGGTTATTCAATAAAGGTACATTTGTTGTTTGATTTTACTGCAAAACCCCCTGTGTCTTGTCAGTTTTTGCACCCTGAGATCAGTGAAAAGAACCTCCACGAATCTTGTCCTTTAGGACGGATCGTGACACCCTCTAAATCTGGTGACACTCAATCCAACATTTTCTGATGCTCTTGGGTCTCCATAACTCTAATATTGCTCTATCACATGCATCCCGCTGGCCACAGGGTCCCCACCTTCTACGGGGTCCCTGCTTTCCTCTTCTACGTGTCCCGCCTTAAATGTCTAAATGCCTTAATGTCAAAACGCCTTAAATGTCTAAATGTCTAAAACGCTTGTCCTTAAGCTCCAACGGATTCCTGGAACAGATCCTGGGCACAACTTGCCTGGAGCTGACATTTGAACACCCGGATTATAGACAAACAATTTGGCCAGAATAATTATTAGGATCTTCTAAGTTTCATATCTACCCCAAGGACACTCCTGGAACTACCCCACTCATACTTCAAGCATACATGCACTAATACAATCTTCTAGATCTGTAGTTTTCAGGGGTTTTTTCTCTTCTTCCCCCTTTTCTTTTTCATTATCCAGTCTTTGTCGTCTCCATGGTGTCAACCTGCAATCACCGATGGTCCTAAGAGATGTTGTTCAAGCTGCCAAATTCAGTGGGGGCGTGCCATTCATCCAAAATCCCCCAGGGCCACAGAGATGAGGTTTTATATTGAATCATGATTTTAAAAAATTAAGATTTTAGCTGAGGGATAGAAACAATTTACATTGATGAGAAGGTAGGTAGATGGCAGGTTAATGATTGTTAGATGCTTACACTAAAACTGATCCATTATGAGCTTGCATACAGGAGGGAGTGGAGTAACTGAACTGTTATAAGAACATGTTGATACCAGTGGAACAATGGTTAGTACCTGGGCTTTACATTAAGCAATTACAAAGCAGGGAGCCTTGGCTTGTGCCAGAGGGCCATGGAGACCTGATGAAGATGTTCCTGACTTCATCCTTCAAGAATACTGACCCATTTTCAGACCACCGACCCAATTCAAGAGAAGAATTGCACACGCACGAAGGACTAATAACCTCATTTTAATACAGAGCAAGGATGGGAGGTGCTCGGGTTATGTATATGTATTGTATGTAAGATCTCAGGAAATAAATAGAGGGTAAAGAACTTTGTACAGCGCAGTCATGCCTTTCGGGGATGAGCTCCATGTTGCCCGCCAGTGTAATAAACATACCACTTTCTAACTTTAACTAGGTAGAGAGTCTCTGTCCGCCGTCTTTGGTTTTAACAACTCAATATCCTGGACCAATCCCTCAAATTGTGAGAAACTACTCTCACTTTTAAAATTTTAAAATGTTTATTAAACCTCAACAAAAATTACAACAAAGGACTAAATAAGGAAAAACTACAGCGCTGGGAGCCCCCCCATGACTATCATCCACATGCTTCTCTACAAAATGGATCCTCTGCCTTTTGTACCCTTAGCCCCTCTCAAAGTTCTGTCAGTCAACTCTTTCTCTGGCATGCATTGGTGGAGAGTACTTTCATCTTGATTGGAGATCAGGTGTTGTTACGCTACACCTCCTGGTAATAAGCTGGCCTTCTCCGAATGTCCTGACCACTGAGGCTATTGAAAGGGAGAGGAGAAAGACGACTATTGGAAGACATATTACAATAACATCACTATACATTTTAACATCCACATAATATCTACCTCTTAATTGTGTGAGCCAACTATTACATTATTCATCTATAACAAGAGGGATAGGGACAACCCCCCCAATTCCCTCCCAAGCATCCCCCAGGGTAAGAGGCATGGAGACCCCTTGAGCATCCCTTGGGCACCAGACCAAATAAACTTGGTAGAAATCAAACTTAACTCTACATAAAATGCTTTCAGGAATATTTGCTCTTCTCACAAGTCACTTGTGATGAAATGCAAACAAATCCCAAACATGAATAAACTGACAATACTAGCAATTATGGTGGCAATTCAGAGTTTCATCAGTTCCTGCACATCTCCAGCTCAGCTGCTGGCACATTGCAATTAAAAAAAAAGTGGAAATTTGGCCCAATATAGATTATTAAAAGGAAAGAAAAACTCTGTGTAGCTGTCACAAAGGTGACAGGGACAAAGAGAAGAATGATTCTCACATTTGGTAAAGCCCTCCAGCCTGTGAAAGAGAAAAGAGGGGAGAGAAAGAAAGTGACAGAGACCTTTCCTGGGGAAGGGCAAGTGTGTTGCTGTCCCCTGTGTGTGTGTGGCCTTCCTGGGCTGGGGGGGTTTACACCTGAACCAGTCTGGGTAAGGGGGGTGGTTAGGGTTACCCCTACCTGGGCAGGGGTTACCCCACACCCCCAAAACTCTTCTCCTCCCCCCTTAATTGGGTAATGGGGATGCAAATCTGGTCTCAGCAAATGAGTCTGTGGGCTGTGGCTGACCCCAGCCCGACCCCAGCCTGGGATGATTTTCAGGACAGCTCTGGGCTTGGCCTTCTGGTGGATTCATTCTTCTCCCTCAGCCTTGTTTACTTCTCCCTAGACCTGAGATCACTGGACAAGAGTCACGTTTCCTTTATCTCAAGGTCCCTCAGCTCAACTCACAGCCCAAAAATTCCTCTCAGGAGACACATTCAGGGAGGGGTGACCTTGGGTGGTTGCAGCTTCTTTACAGAGTTCACAGAATTCACAGAATGACTACATTGGAAGAGACCTTCAAGATCATTGAGTCCTACCCATGCCCTAAACACCTCAACTAAACCATGGCANCCTCTGGAATTTCTGGGTTGATAGACAGTGCCCAGCAGGGATCAAGGGTGAAGGAAAGGAGAGGTGATTGACACACCACCTGGGGAAGGAGACTTCAGGGGAAGGACTGGGGAAACTGAGGCACACCATGACAGCACACTGCCACACCCATGGAATCATGGAGTCCATTGTGACACTGCTGGGTGCTGTGGAACCAAGGACACCGTTGTGACACTGAGGGATCCCATGGAACCATGGGAACATGGAACAGGTCTTGGCCTGCTGGGGACCACCTGACAGGTCCTGCTGACCTTGGCATGTTGAGGGCTGCTTCTCATCTGCCTCTGGAGCACTGGGGCTGTGTGCTTTCTTTCCTATGGAACAGAGCTGTCGNTTCAAGATCATTGAGTCCTACCCATGCCCTAAACACCTCAACTAAACCATGGCACCAAGTGCTGCCAAATCCAGTCTTTTTTTAAACACATCCAGGGATAGAGACTCTCACCACCTCCCCAGGCAGGCCATTCCAGAACTTTATCACTCTTTCAGTGAAAAACTTTTTCCTAATATCCAGCCTATATTTCCCTTGACACAGCTTGAGACTGTGTCCTCTTGTTCTGTCAGCTGCTGCTTGGAGAAAGAGACACCCCCCACCTGACTACAACCACCTTTCAGGAAGCTGTAGAGAGTGATAAGGTTGCCTCTGAGTCTCCTTTTCTCCAGGCTAAACATCCCCAGTTCCCTCAGTCATTTCTCATAGGGCTTGTGTTCCAAACCCCTCACTAGCCTAGTTGCCCTCCTCTGGACATGCTGCCATAATGGGCAAAAGGTCCTTCCTGACAAAGTTTAAGCCATGAACCACAATATTTCAGTCTCTCAACAGCCCCCCAGAGCATCCCCCATGTTGTCAAAGGAAAAATCCTCTGCACCTGGTGGGCTCACACAAGGTTTATTCCTCAAACCTGTCTGGGGGATGGATAAGGAATGGAGTATCCCATGATCATTTGTGCTTAGCAGGTGGAAAACTTCTGTTAGCATGTTGGTATTTGTTCTGTTCTGTTCTCTATGTATGGTATACCAAAGAACTGTTATTCCTATTCCTACATTTTTGCTTGGGAGCCCTGTAATTTTGGAATTTGATCCAAGGGGGTCATCGGGCCACTGCTGGGCCCCATGGAACCAAGGGACCAGTGTGATTCTGAGAGGCCCCATGGATGCAAGGAGACCATTGTGCTACTACAGGTCCCCATGTATCAGATNGCTGCTTCTCATCTGCCTCTGGAGCACTGGGGCTGTGTGCTTTCTTTCCTATGGAACAGAGCTGTCGTCCTCCAGGGGCCCATGGCCAAAATTGAGATTCTGGCTCCAAAATTTCTTCTATCAAAGGATTGCTCTGTCACTAAAGGTGCCAGGACAGATGGGTCTGGCTGACTTGGCCTCCTGGGGCCTGTCTCTGATCTGCCACCAAAACACTGGGGCTCCATGCTTTTCTTCCTGTGGAAAAGAACTGTCCTTCTTGTCCATGTGCCAATGGTCAAAACTGGGATTCTACCTCCCAAATTCTGTATATCCAAGGATTGCTCCTCAGTGAGAGCTTTAAGGGCAGACGTGCTGCTGGCCTTGACCTCCTGGGGGCCACCTCTCATCTGCTTTCAAAACATTGGGGCTCCACCCTTTCCCTACTATGGAAAAGAAGCATCATTCCCATCTAGGCGCCCATGGTCAAAACTGGGATTCTACTTCCAAATTTCCATATATCCAAGGATTGTTCCATTTGATTGGAACGAGCCCTCTCTTTTTGACATGTGAGCAATGCCATCAACTTTCCCAAACCAGGGAAATAGGGAACCCTGGCAGCTTCACACACAGTAATGACACAGACCAGGGCAGGGCAAGCAGCTGCCAAAATTATAACTTCTACTTGCAATTAAGAACTTTGGTTTAAAGTTCTACTATAGGCACTATTAGTATAGAGTAAAAAAGAATAAAAATTATAAATTATAAGTAATAATAATAACTGTAACATTAATAGCAACAATAGCAATAATAGAAATAATAATAATTAATAATAGTTATAAAAACCTTACCATACTTATACTAGATTTGCATGACCAGGCTTTGGTAAGGGGGGAGTCTTGGAGCACCTTCTGTGAGAGGCTGCTGGAAGCAGCTGCTCCTCCATGTCCCGCAGAGTCAATGCCAGCCGGCTCCAGGACAGACTGGCCGCCAGCCAAGCTGGGCCAGTTAGAAATGGTGGTAACACCTTTGGGATAAGAGATTTAAGAAAAAGAAAACTGGTGATCGTGTAGTTGTAACTGTGAGCAGGGAAGAGCAGGGCGAGAACATGTGAGAGGAACAACTCTGCACACCCCCAGGGCAGGGCAGGGCAGGAGGAGGGGCAGGAGCTGCTCCAGGTGCTGGAATTGATTGCCCTGAGATTCCCTGGTGCAGCCCCTGGTGAGGCAGCTGGGCCCCTGGAGCCCATGGAGGGCACGGAGAGCAGAAATGCACCTGCAGCATCTGGAGGAGCCTGTGCTGGAGCAGGGGGATGCCTGAGCAGAGGCTGTGACGCCATGAGAAACCTGTGCTGGATCAGGGACCTAGCAGGGACCTACAAACCTGTGGAGAGGGGAGCCCATGCTGGAGCAGGGTCCTGGCATGACTTGTGAGCCCATGGAAGAGTGGGCCATGTTGCAGCAGTTTGTGAAGAACTGCTGTCTGTGAGATGAACTCACCTTGGAGAAGTTCATGGAGAAGTGTCTCCAGGAGGGACCCAGGGTGCAGCAGGGGAACAACTCCTCTCCATGAGTAGCAGGAGAAACAACCTATGATGAACTGACCAGAACCCCAATTCCCTGTCTCCCTGCACCCACTGGGGGAGGAGGTAGAGCTGGGAAGGAGGGAGGGATGGGCAGAAAGTGTTTTTAAAGCTTTATTTTACTTCTCACTATTCTGCTCTGATTTTGATAGCAATAAATTCAATTAATGTCTCTAATTTCAAACGTGTTTTGCCCATGATGGTATCTGCTGAGTGATCTGTCCCGGTCCTTACCTCAACCCATGAAGCCTTCATTCCGTTTTCTCTCTCCTGTCCATCTCTGGAGGGCAGCAAGAGAGTAGCTTTGGTGGGTGCCTGGCACCCAGACAGGGTCAACTGACTACACTTCCTTTCCTTCATTCTTTCTTTCTTTCTAGAGGTCACCGTGAAGAGGTTGAGTGGGGCTTTGATGGAGGGAGTGAAGGTGGTGGGGAGTAGCAGGGACAGGAGGCACTGGGATATGGGACAGGCATCAGAGGGGCCCGGGCAGCTGTCAGGGTGCAAGGCCTGTCCCCTGGGCCAGCAGCAGCCCCGTGCCCTGCCCAAGGTGCTCCCACCAGGGGCTGGGCCCCAGAGGCAGGGGCAGAGCCCAGTCCCAGAGGTGGCGTTTGTGCCCCGAGCCCCGTCCAGCCCAGCCTGCCCCGTGTGCGCAGTGGCCTCTGGCACGGGCTGCACTGGACAGTGTGACTTGCTGGGGACACTGAGAGCTGCCCCATGGATGGGGACATGGGGGACATGGACATGGATGTGGACATCCCCTTCATGGATGGGGACATGAGGGGACACGGACATGGATGAGGACATGGAGGGACATTGACATGGGTGGGGTCATGAACTGGGACAGTGTCAATGCCACCACAGTGCCACCAGCACCTTCATCTCAGCCATAGCAAAGCACTGCCTGATGCAGTTCCTGCCACCATGTCCCACTGTCACCACCACGGTGTCCCAGCTGAATGCCACCACCCACTAGGGTGGGACAGGGTGGGTGTTCAGCTGGTGACAAGTGGCCCAGAAGCAGGTGACAGCCACCAGGGTGTCCCAAAGCAACTGCACTCAGGGGACCCCAACTGACTCTGGGAACAGGCTGGGGACAGGACAAGGAGTCAGTGTCACCTGAGGGGTCACATGGCCTGGTGATAGCATCCCCTGACACATCCTGGTGGCTTCATGCGCTGACATGTCATGGTGGCAGCGTCCCCACAAGTGTGGCGACATTGTCCCTGATGTGTATCCTGGTGGCATTGTGTCCCCGTCCCCCCCGTGTGTCCCTGTCCCTTTCCGTGTGTCCCTGTCCCTTTCCTTGTGTTCCCTCCTCCCCGTGTGTCCCTGTCCCTTTCCATGTCTCCCTGTCCCCTTCCCTGTGTCCCTGTCCCTCCCTCGTGTGTCCCTGTGGGGTCAAAGTCCCCAAGGCCCCGGGGCCGTGTCCCGCAGGGTGTCCCCATGTCCTGCAGGGTGTCCTCCTGTTCCACAGGGTGTCCCTGTGTCCCTCAAGGTGTCACCGTGTCCTGCAGGATGTTCCCGTGGCTGCTCCTGGCAATGAGCGTCTGTGCCCACCCTGGCACAGGTAAGGACACACCATGACATCCGACAACACCCCAGAACACGTTTTTTTCCTCTGACTTTGGGTCCTTTTCCCTCTCTTTTGGGTCTGTTCCCCCTTGTTTTGTGTCCTTCCCCCCTCTTTTGAGTCCTTTCCCCCTCTTTTGGGTATTTTCCCCCTATTTTGGGTCCTTTCCCCTTATTTTGGGTCGTTTCCCCCTGGTTTGGGTCCTTTACCCCTGGTTTGGGTCTTTTCCCCTTATTTGGGGTCCTTTCCCCCTGTTTTGGATCCTTTCCCCTTCTTTTGGGTCCTTTCCCCCTATGTTGGTGCCCTCCCCTTGCCTGTGGCACATTTTTGGGTGCCTCTCCCTCCTCCAACCCCATCCCCACCCCTTAAACCCCTTCACCCCTCACCCCCTGTCCCCCCAGGCGTGTCCCCAGCTGTGTCCCCAATTGTCCCCCCACGCCACATGGACTCGGTGCTCGACATCCTGGACGCCCTCGAGTCCCCGGCCCGGGGCGGCTCCCCTGGCACCGCCGCGGCTTTGGGGAGGAGGCTGGGAGTCTGCAGCACCCCGGGGTGCCGGGCCGTGCTGGGCGAGCCCCTCGGGACCCCCGAACGCCCCCCGGCTCTCACCCCGGGCCAGTGGCAGCTCCTGACCGAACTCCTCCACCACGACCCGGCGACACCGGAGCTGGGAGTGGTGCTGGCCCCCGATGGCTCCACGGTGGCACTCGGTCCCCTCCTGGCCGGCATCGAGGCTGGGCTGAGATCCGGCGGGTTTGGGCAACCCCTCCCCACCCTCAACCCGCCCGCCGACCCCCTCTTGGCTGTCACCATCGCCGAGGCTTTGGGGACATCCTTCCTGCTGGCGCAGGGGGGTGACAACAATGCCACCGCGTTGGGACCCGGCGGCTGCTGGGACGACGTGGAGAACCCCCAAAATTACACCTTGAGGGGTCCCCCGTCCCCTGTCCCCGACCCTGTGGCCATCGGGGCCATGGATGGGGCGGTCCTGGGGGCGCGGCTGGCCCGGGGACCCCTCCCGGTGGCCGAACTGCTTCGGGACTACTACGGGACCGGGAATGGCTCGGAAGTGGGGAGACCCCCCAGCAGTTACCGGCGCCGGGATTTTGGGGCACTGGCGGGACAAGGACGTCTGGAGAAGGAAGTGGCAGCGGTTTTGGGGCTGCTGAGGACGCTGTCGCCCACCTCGGAGCTCCTGAGGGACGTGGGGACACAGGAGGTGGCGGCTGTGGCTCATAAGGCGGCGCGGGAGTTCAGCAAGCGCTACGTGGGTACGGGTGGGGTGGCATCTCGTAAATGGGGTTGACACTTCCCAAACTGGGGTTGTCACCTCCCAGACAGGGGTTGTCACCCCCTAAACAGGGATTGCCACCACACAAATGGGCATTGTGACCTCCCAAATACAGATTGTCCCTGCTCAAATGGGTGTTGTCCCCCCCAGACGGAGTTGTCACCCCCTAAACAGTAGTTGTCATCTCCCAGACAGGGATTGTTACCCTCTAAACGGGGGTGTCACCCCCTAAATGGGCGTTGTCACCTCCCAGACAAAGATTATCACCCCCTGTGTATCCACACAGCCTCTGCCGTGATCCCAAGTACCTATCAAGCCCCTTGTCCCCAAATGACCTCTGCCATGACCCCAAGGAGGACCTTGTCCCCACATAGCCTCTGCCATGTCCCCAATAGCTCAGGGGACATATCCAGCCCCTTGTCCCCACATGGACACCAGCACATCTCCAAGGAGCCCCTTGTTCCCTGGTGAACTCTACTGTGTCCCCTTCAAACCTCATGTCCCAACATGGCCTCTGCCATGTCCCCAAGATCTCAGGGAACACCACCCTGTTGTCCCCGCAGAGTGTCCGGCCATCATGTCACGCTGCCTGTGGGGTGCCCGTCCCTACCGGGGCACGCCGGCCCCGCTGCAGCCCCCGCTGGGCTTGGTGTTCCTGCACCACACCCTGGAGCCGTCGCAGCCCTGCCGGACCTTTGGTGCCTGCGCCCGTGCCATGAGGGACATGCAGCGCTTCCACCAGGACACCCGCGGCTGGGACGACATTGGCTACAGGTCACTGTCACCTCCCTGGGGTGATGGGGGGTGCCACGGGCCCTGGCACCCCCTGTGGGAGTAGTCATTGTACCTCTGTGGGGACTGTCACCTCCATTGGTTCCCACCTTGCATGGGCCATGTCATCCCCTGTGGTCCCCATCATCTCCTTCAGTCCCTCTCACCCACCACAGCCCCTGTCACCCCACTGGTTCCTGTCATTGTACTCCTGTGGGCATTGTCACTCTCACAGTCCCTGTCACCTCCCAAGGGCTCTGTCATTGTATCCCTGAGGGCACTATCACCTCTACTGGTTCCTGCCACCCTCCATGGGGCCGGTCATTGTCTCCCCATGGTCCCTGTCTACCCCCATGGTCACTGTCATCCCCTGTGGTCCTCATCACTGTCCCCTTGCAGTCCATGTTGTTGTCCCCTCACAGAACCCACCACTGTCCTCTCACAGTCCCCATCATGGTCCCCCCATAGTCTCCACCATTGTCCCCCCACAGTCCCTACCACTGTCCCTTCATGGTCGCCATAACTGCCCTTCCATGGTCCTCACCACTGTCCCCTCCCAGTCCCCATCCCTGTCCCCACATTGTCCTCATAACCCCCACAGTCCCCATCCCTGTCCCTTTCCAGTCCCCATCACTGTCCCCTCAGAGTCCCCATCCCTGCTGACCCACAGTCCCCATTCCCGTTTCCCCTTCTGTCTCCATAAGCCCCCATAGCCCCCACCATTGTCCCCTCATTGTTCCCATCGCTGTCTCCCCACTATTCCCATCCCTGTCCCTTTGCAGTCCCCACCATTGTCCCCCCCACAGTCCCCACCACTGTCCCCTCACTGCCATCATGTCCTCACAGCTTTGTGGTGGGCTCGGATGGGTACCTGTACGAGGGCCGAGGGTGGCACTGGGTGGGTGCCCACACCAAGGGCTACAACACCCAAGGCTTCGGCATTGGCATCGTTGGGGACTTCACAGCCACCCTGCCGGACCCTGACACGCTGGCCCTGGTGCGGGACGAGCTCCTGCCCTGCGCCGTCCACTTCGGCCATGTCCGGCCGGACTTCATCCTGCACGGCCACCGCCAGCTCGGGCACACCAACTGCCCTGGCAACGCCCTCTTCCAGGAGATCCAGAGCTGGCCTGGCTTCCAGGGGACACCGGTGGCACTCAGGGTGGGTGGCCTGGTGGGGTTGATGGGAAGAGGTTTCGGGTCATCTTGTGACTGACCGTGGGTCTTGTCCACTTTTCAGTGAGGAGCGGCCCCGGCCAGGGAGCCTGGGCTGGATGGAGGCAGGAGAGGTTGGACAGCAGTCCAGATGGACACCAGCCCAGTCTAGATGGACACTGGTCCAACAGATGTTGGTCTGATGGATCCCAGCTGGACATTGGTCCAGATGAACACCAGACCCATGGATCCCAGATGGACACTGGTCTGCAGCTCCCCAACCTGGACAGCCACCAGCCCAGATGACCACCAGCCCAGCCACACCCTGACCCACTCCACTGTCCCACCAGCCCATCCCAGCAGCCTCAACCTCAAAACCCCCAAAAATAAACCCAATTCCAGGATATCAGCTCCGGGTGGTCCCTGCAGAGCAAGGGGGAAACCGAGGCACGGGATGGGGGTGACTTTGGGGTGATGGGAGGGGTCTTCGGGAGCCACCCTGAAAGATGGGAGGGGTCTTCAGGAGCCCCCACCCCCCCCCCCCCCCAAAAACGAGCATCCAGTCCCCAAACTGGCACCTGCAGCATCCCGGGCCCCCACAGCTGTCATGTCGGGGGGACTGTAGGAGCCACCGTGACCCTGCAGTCTCTTCGAGAGGTGACCCGTGGTGTCCCCCGAGTGTCGCCGACGCGTCCCCAGAGGGAGCAGCGGCATCACCTCCCGAGGCAGCGGAGGAGAAGGACGGGGAGGTGACGGGGTGACTGTAATTCCTGCCCGGTCACATGGGAAAGCCACGACAGGAACGGGGACCAAGCGCAGGAGCAGCAGTGGACGTACCATGGGGACGGGGTGGGGGGGACATGGGGACAGTCCCCGAAGTCCCCAAGGTACCCTCAGGGGATGCTGCAGCCAGGACAGCGTGGGNNNAGCCAGGACAGCGTGGGGGATACGGGGTTGTGCGGCATCCTCGGAGGGAGGATGGAAGTAGAGTGGGGGGGACCCCAAAAATGCTGTCACCTCCCTTGTAGGATGTGGGCCACTCCCTGCTTTGGGGCGCTGGTGACAAGTTGGCGGGTGATGGTGATCAAAAGCGCAGGTGCCACCTCGGGGATGTCACAGAGAGGGGGTCTTGCGGTGCCACCGCGCCCCCCACGCTGAGCGGGTGACAAAGGGGGGATCAGGGGGTCCCCAGGGTGCGGGGGGTGGAG
>VYZP01065536.1:0-25592 GCA_013400635.1 Hypocryptadius cinnamomeus | reverse complement strand
TAGGAATGGAAATAGCAAAAAAAAACTATATCATAGTTTTGGAAACTATACAATAGAAAATGGAAATAGCAAAAAATTACTAAATTTGGTAAATGCAGGGCCTTTGAAATGGCTTTAAAAGTGGAATTATGTGGGCAGTATCAGTAGAGAAAAATGTGTCCTCAAACTTTAGAGGCCTTTTTTGTGCTTAGATCTTGNAAACTTTAGAGGCCTTTTTTGTGCTTAGATCTTGGACACTTAAGAAAATTCATCATCTCAAGGCAATGCAGAAGGGATTCTCAGCTGGGCCTCCAACAAGTAGAAATGTCTTTTTTTGTGTGTGTTGAGGAGAGGATCTTGTGCTGGACCAATGGACAATCCAGGGATGTAAATCAGACATCTTGGAATACCCAAGAATGAAAAATGCAGAATTTCCATGTTCCTGACATGCATGGAAATGAGCCCCATGCAGAGCAGAAAACAAGAATTCAGAGAGGACTCAAGTGCCAGACAGAAGAGCAGGAATTCTGCAGGGCTGCTGATGCTGGGTGAACTCCCTGTGCAGTTTTATGGGTGAATTATTGCATTTTGGGGCTGCAGGCTTTGGGGTTCTTGCTGTGGCCAATGAGGATAGGCCTTAAAGCTTCAACTTCAGGAAAGTCCAAGATCCAAGCACAAAAAAGGCCTCTTAAGTTTGAGGACACTTTTCTCTGGCAATACTGCCCACATAATTCCACTTTTAAAGCCATTTCAAAGGCCCTGCAATTACCCAATTTAGTAATTTTTTGTTGTTGTTTTTTTGCTGTTTCCATTCCTACCTTCCCTACCAGCTATTCCACTTAAGAAATTGATATTTTGTCACCTTCTTATGTGTGCCCTAAATAAGTTTGGTCCTACTGGTGTTGGAAACAATTAGGCTGGAAACTTTGCCTGCTTTTCTGGGAGGGTGGGACCTGCTGGATCCATCCAGCACAGGACATTTGGCAGAGCACAGGGCCCACTGCTTTAAGGATTTTAGTGCAAAGGCTGCAGTAAAATGTTTTAATACTGATAATATTAAATATTTTAGAATAAAGTTTATAACAAATCAATAATAAATAATTATAAGATAATAAATTTAGGATAAATGTACAATAAATTAATATATTTTTAAATAAAATGTCCCTTGATATGACAAGCAACTCCTCTGCATCTCCCTCCAAGTGGCAAGGACTGTAGGGCCCATTGTGGTGATTTATTGGCCTGAATTTTTTTGTCTTGAAGGCAATGATTTCTGAGGGTTTGACAGTTTCTAACTCCAACAGAAGCTGCAGCTGCTGCTGCCATTATTCTGATTGGTTACCTTGAATTGCTTGGCAGAAGACAATTTTCATTCAGCTTTTTTGGATTTTCTTTCAGCCTCTCTGGCCCCGTGTTGACCGAGCTGCTTTGACAAACATCATCTTCTCTTTGATTTATGCTGATCTTAATTCATAAAAATCATTAATTTTTATGAGAATTCCTAATTCCTCCAGCTCCTTCCTTTCATTCAGTTCCAACTCAAAGGAGACAATTTCATTTTATCTGACAGTTTAATTCCTGTCTTAGCACCCAAATGATACCAAGCTGCTGGAATTGGACAATTTGAAGCTGGCCTGTGCTTTTCTGATACCACAAAAAAACCCCAAACCAAACATCCTGGGCTCAAAAATCCACATGTTATGAAAAATCTGAGAACAGACCTGTTTCATTTTTTCAGTCACAGCTGTCTCACCCTGCCTTTCTTTTGCTGACTTGCATAGAAATTGTTCCTGCAGAAAATGTGATTTTTGTATTGGGGTTCCAAGGCACAAAATGCACAAACACCCTGATTTTGGGGTTTTTTCCCCACTTTCCATCCCAATGTAAAATTGATGCTGAGAAAACTCAGTAACTTTTGCTTCCCCTGCCTCACTTCACCTTTAATAGCTGCAAACCTTATTAATGACTAGTAATTCATAGCAAGGAGCTGTGGCCACAGACAATTCAGCAGCTCAATTTTCCATGGATATTATGAATAAAATTAACAAAAACCCCCCAAAAAAAACCATTAGAAATCTCTTTCAGGTTGCAAAGTCAAGCACCAAACAAAGAGGAAGTGCTGGAATTAAACTTGCCTGCAAAACCTTAATTTGGCCCTTTTATGCACAAGTATTGTGATATAGACTTTAATTACATGAACACAGCCTATTTTTTCCACATCTAAATGCATAGATGTGCAAATTCTCAAGCAGTTGACTTGATTACAAGGATGCATAATATAAAAGTTCAATAGTCTATTGATATTTAGTCAGATTGCAGAAATTCCACATATTCATGGCAGCAGCTGACTATATTGGGAGACTATGCCAAGAGCTGAACAAATGAAATCAGATTACTGCAAATGACAAGGAACAAATAGCCAGGAAAAAAAAAATTGCAGGGCCACAGGAAAAAAAACAACCCAGCATGGTGAAGAGTAGACAACTGAATTAGGTTCAGCTGAAACAAACCAAGAATTCTAAAGCAGCCCACAAATAATATTTAGTTTTTCCTCTGGTCCCAGGAAAACAGAGGAATCAGCACAACCCCACTTGATATTGGCTAAGTCCAGAGACTAAACCATGAAAATGGGGTCAAAGCTGAGCTTTGAAATACACACAAAATATTCGAGCCGACATCTTGGCCTGTAGGTCTTCTTCTGGCTGCAGAAAAAAAATAGAAAAAGGTTAATTTGAAGGTTAGAACTAACCTTGTTCTGGTTTTTTTTTTCTCCCCAGAGCCCAAAGCAGAGCTCATGGCCGAGATGTCACCTCGGATATCCTTTACTGTCTCAGCTGTGAGTTTTATATTAACCTTTTCTCCTAAATTTGGCAGTCAGGATGCTCTGAAGGTTTTGCTGCAGTGTGAAGAAGCTTGGCTTGATCTTCTTTTAATCACTGGCCGAGCAAGCTCAGAGCCTGGCAATGTTGGTGGCAATGTTGCCACCCTGTTGCACCTCACAGAGAATAAACCAAGGCAGAGCTGGGCTGAGACCTCTGCAAACAGCAGCCAAGGAGGGAAAGGCTTCATTATTCACAGATTTATTTCTCCTTTTGATATCTGAGGGGAATACTTGGAGATGCAGGAGCATTTTCAGGCTCTTTTCCTATGTGCTGCACATTCTTCTGCTCGGTAATTAATGCCTGGTCCTCCCTTGGTTTGCTGGAGAAAAGTTCAGGACCAGACCTCAACAGCTGACCTGGTAAATTCCATACATTGCATATATTCTAGACATATTCAGATAGGATTGAATATTCAATCCAATTTTCAGCAAAACCAGATTTCCCTTTAACACATCCCTTTTTATTATTTTTTTTTCCACTCTAATTCCTCAGCTGATTCTCTTCAGTCCCAGTCACATGCCTTTCAATAAACAGGGATACTCAGAGCTAATTCCAACTTAAAAGCTACAAATTGCTCTGAACAACAGCTTTACCCAGAGGTTTCCAATATTTCATTTAAGGTTCTTTCTGTGCTGGTATCTTTGGTCATGTGAGGGTATGGCAGAGCTTTTTTTTTTTCATTCCCACACAGAACTTCCCACATCCCACCTCATTCCCACCCTGATACCCAGAGCAGAGCATCCCATTGGAAAAGCCTGGGTCACTGAGCTTTTTCTCAGGCTGTTGGATTAAATCTTTTTTGATTTAGAGATGGGGTAATTGAGAGGTTCTTTAAAAATTTTTATTTTATTTTCAGCTTTATGTGAAGGGTGAGATAATATATATGTTATAATTTCTGTTATAATTTATTAAACTCCAATATCTCTATGAAAAACAAAAAAACCTATAAATCTCTTTAAAAAATCTCTATAAAAACCCTAAAACTGGCATGAAGCATAGAAATTATTGTGTGATACAACTTAAAGATTAGCAGAAGAATACTAACATTCAATAAACAACTAAGCTGATTTTGCAGGAAACATATATTCAATAATGTATTTTATACTAAGCTATTCTTAATATTATGAAATGGAGACAAGGAAAAATAAAAGAATACTAGAAGAGATGGGTTTTTTTTTCTATAAATCCATTTCCCACATTAGGCTTTTCCAGGGCATTTTACAGCACATCAAGTGGCATCAGGATTGCTGGAGCCAGCAGCGCTCACCTCTAGTGCCAGGGGTGAAAATACAAAATAAATGCAAAATGCAAATACAAAATACAGAATACAAAAAGCAAAATACAAAATACAAAAGGCAAAATACAAAATAAAAATGCAAAGTCCAGTGCAGCCTGCATGGGTGCATTGATGTTGGAGTGTCTGCCTGCCTCTTCTTGAAGCAAAATGAGGGAAACTTAGCTTTTAGTTCAAATTACTGAACTGAGCCTTCTGCTAATTTTTCTGTTACGTGAGAGAGTCAAGGAGAATTTCACGTTGCAGATCCTTCTCAGGGCTCACAGGCTGGAGTGTACAAATATAGTCCACAGGGAGGAAAAGCTCCAGGGAAAAGCTGTCAAAGGCAGTGTCAGCGCCCTGCTACAGCAGAGCCAGGCACAGGGAATGCCCAGGGCATTGCTGGCCTCCATGTGCTGCAAGGGGGTTTTATTTGGGGCAATTAAAGCCAGGAAGAAAAGGGATGAAGTTCAGGAAACAGCCAGCANTTGGCCAATGAACTGCAATCTGCACATGGAGCAGAGCTGATCACAGGGAGAGACCCCGGGAGCGCTCGTGCATTTTGGGACCATTTTGGTTCATCTTGGCTGCAGCCCTGGCTGGGCTCTTGTGCTGCCCAAGGTGGATCCATTGAGGAGTTCCTTTGAATAAAACCCTGCTTTATTCTGTAATTCTGTCTGTTCTAGGGCAGCCTTCTCAAGGCATCAGGAACAAAAGGTTCCTTATTCCACCAGGGAAAGCTCTGTCTCTGCAGAGGAAGAGATTGCAGCTCCTCTTCACTGGAGCAATGATTTCCAATCTCATTTCAAAGACCTGGAGTTAAAAGGATGGAGAAGAAAATATCTCAAGTATTCCCACGTGNTGGGTGCATTGATGTTGGAGTGTCTGCCTGCCTCTTCTTGAAGCAAAATGAGGGAAACTTAGCTTTTAGTTCAAATTACTGAACTGAGCCTTCTGCTAATTTTTCTGTTACGTGAGAGAGTCAAGGAGAATTTCACGTTGCAGATCCTTCTCAGGGCTCACAGGCTGGAGTGTACAAATATAGTCCACAGGGAGGAAAAGCTCCAGGGAAAAGCTGTCAAAGGCAGTGTCAGTGCCCTGCTACAGCAGAGCCAGGCAGGCACAGGGAATGCCCAGGGCATTGCTGGCCTCCATGTGCTGCAAGGGGGTTTTATTTGGGGCAATTAAAGCCAGGAAGAAAAGGGATGAAGTTCAGGAAACAGCCAGCAAATCTTGCTGCCTGACCACGTTCCCGTTTGTACAGAAATATCTCCTGGCTGTGCTTGCGAAGCTCAGGTTTCTCTGGTTTGAAATGGGGGGTTCTGGGGAGAGCAGCACAAAGCCAGGCACACCAAATGGATTCTTTCTTTGTAGGTGACAGAGCAAGAGCAGGAATCATCAGTTTAGCTGTGCTGGTGACAGGACACAGGGCTGGATCTGCTCCATTAGCACTCTGACAAGAACAGCCTTACAGCCCCTGGAAGGATCCTTATTTATTCCTTCTGAAGCAAATGCAATGAGGATTTGAGGCTGAGGGAGATGGGATGGCTGCAGGCTGCTGTAACAAAGCTTGTGGCTTGTTTCTGACATGTTCCCTGCAACTGAACCTTCCCTCCTCCCAAGGATATCCAGAGTTCCACGCTCTGACTCAGTCTGGAGCAATCCCACGTTCTCCTGGGATGGCTGGTGGCACTCTCATTAAAGACCCCCGGGAGCAATCTGGTCATGGAGCTGTGCCACAGCCCCCTGGCCAAGCCAGGCCAGGCTCTCTGCAGCCCTCGCTCCAAAGAGAGAGCAAAGAGAGCACCAGGTGTTCCTGCTGCTCTCCTGCAAAAGGAATGGAGTCAGAAATCACCTTTAATTCATTCTGTGCTGTTTGAGAGGGGGCTCTGTGCCCAGCCCTGCAGGGGCTCTGGGTCCATGGATTGCCAGGCAGGGAATGATGCCTCAGGTTCAGCTTTTCTATTTTCAGATTCTGTGCTGCTTTAGTGTGTGGGTCTGGGCTTCATATCAGGGGATGGTGAGCTCTCTGCACNTCCTTTGAATAAAACCCTGCTTTATTCTGTAATTCTGTCTGTTCTAGGGCAGCCTTCTCAAGGCATCAGGAACAAAAGGTTCCTTATTCCACCAGGGAAAGCTCTGTCTCTGCAGAGGAAGAGATTGCAGCTCCTCTTCACTGGAGCAATGATTTCCAATCTCATTTCAAAGACCTGGAGTTAAAAGGATGGAGAAGAAAATATCTCAAGTATTCCCACGTGCTCTTTCTTGTCACCTATAATTCAAATCCTCAGTCCTGCCTGTGGGTCCCAGGCCACACCACAGGTACCCAGAGGCTGGCACACAATCTTCTCTATACTGCAGCAGGAATTTTATTACTCTTCCAAGACAAGACTTCCCAGAGCTTTCCTAACTAGCTGAGAATGACATTTTTATGGGATTAACAGTTGCAATAAAATGCAGCCCTGTCTCTAAAACTCAATTAAGAGCACAGCATAAATGAGATGTGACAGAAGAAAAGATGAGATATTAAAAAGATGAAGAAAAGCTTCAACTTCAGCCTCCCCTAGCTCCATTACACACTGAGAGCCATGTGATACTCAGTCTCCTGTCCCACAAAACACCAACAAACCTGTTTGGCAGAGGTTTTTTACCACATCACCTCTGATTTTCATCCCAGTCCTATCGTTTGGGGGCCTCAAAGCCAATATCAAGGGTTGCCTAGCGACAGCACTGAGCCTGGTGGGATCATCCTGCTACTGATTTCTGCACTGATAGTTTGGTTCCAAAGGATGCTTTGGAACAATAAAGGACACTAATAACCCTGTTTTTTTAATTAGTGCTTTTGCTGGTGTGAAAGTCACTGCTTTCCAAAAAATCTAACTATTTGTCAGCTCTCTCAGGGAATTTGGGAGCAGCACATGGCACGGGGTCCAGCAGAAGAACCACAGGTTTCAAACAAACGGCGCCTGCAGATCTCTAAATCCACATGAAAGTCACTATTTGCCATGAATTATTGCTGGGTGTGACTTCTGAGGCCACAGGAAAAAAGCATTTCACATTGATGAGATGAGTCCAACACCACCTCAACTCACTGAAGGTCTTTTTAATTAATTCTATTCCACTCTTGCAATCACTGTAAGGCCCGGGAGCTGTTTATTACTTACAAATGGATTACTTTAAATCCAGACCAAAGGCAAAGGCAGCAGTGCTTTATGTCTTTAAAAAAATACAATAATCCTCTTGGGCCAAGTGGCGAATTGCTGTTCCATCCTGCCCCAGCCCTAAGGCATCACCAGATCAAAGATACAAATAAAAAACCTTCAGTGATTGAGGACAGGACTTTATTCCCCTTTGTTTCTGCTGATCTGAACAGAGAAGTCACTGTTGCTACAATAAATATATTTTTTCTATTAATATTAAAATGCAAAATTTGGGCAAGAAAATCCTGGGGCTCTTAAATCCCATAGCCAGCACAGTCAGAATCAATGAGACAGAGAATGCATAGACCTGCAAATAAATCAGCAAGGTGTGAAGTACATCCTAGAAATCAGTCTTAATTTGTGTTTGGGGAAAGTTTTAGGATATTCCTACTCCATCTTCTGGTGGCTGCTCAGGTAAGAGGCACTTTCAGTTCAGTAGTTGGAGGATTCTTCTTCAAGAAGGAAAAAAAAAAAAATAAAAAAAAAAAAATCTGAAATCTGCTGATGTGCAGCTCACACCAAACAGGATTTTTAAGCCCCTGATTTGTGAAGCCTCTGTACCTGAGCAGGCACTGGGACACAAGGACAGGGAGGGGCTGGGAGCTGGGTGTGGGATCTGAGGAGACTGGCAGGGACAGGATGGCTCCTTCCAGCACAGTGGGCCAGAGGTCAGTCCTGTTCACAGTATTTGTGCTCCTGTCATGTGCAGTTCCTGGTGAATACCACACTCCTGACCCCAGACTAAAGCCCGGACTAAAGGCTAAACCTCGCCCAGACGCTCCTGTACAATCTGGTGCCAGATTGTAGCAGTTCCAGGGTACTCCATACCAAAACCTCCCAAAGATCCAGCCCAGACTGGCTTTGCAGTGGCAGTGATGGGAGCGTCCCAGGTTTGATGGGAAGCAGGATTCCACTAATTCCACATGGGAATGGATTCATTCCCACTGAAGATTGCCAGTTCTCAGCTTCTTTTCTGCCTCTGTCCAGGCTGGGATTGAAGCGCTCGAGACGGTATTTGGTGTTCAGACTCAGGTGTTTATCAGTTCTTTTCTATGTCACAGTCTCACAAACCCTGAGTTTTACAGCATTCTACTAACAAGCTACAAAATGGGTCACTATCTATCTCTACAAGGCCTTTTAAGGATAAAGTGTCCAATTAAGAAATGACACCTAAATTATTTTCACTTTTAACCCAATAACCAACCATCCATGCCCGCAATGGGGACTTTTTTATCCAATTACACAAAACCACCCAAACCCTGGAGAAGAAGGTGAAGAAGAAGGACCAACCTCCACCCTAAAACCTCCATCTTGCTCTATATATATATCACTATATTCTAGACCCTTAAACTCTAAGTTTTCCACCCTGTGATGTCACACACTTCTATTCAAACTCCACTCCCACAATCCCAGTTCTGTCATTCCATTTTGGAAGCTTCCCCACGGCCTCAGGTCAATGCAGTGTTCTCTTGTGGGTCTGTGCCTTTCTGCACAGAAAGTTTAAAATTCTCAGCAGCCAGGGTTCCAACAGAACATGACTGTCCATCCATGGCCTCAAACCTGAATTTCAGCCATCAAGCTCTGCAGAGCTCTCCACACACAGATTTCTGCCGCCTCTCCTCAAATTCAACTTTTCTTCTCTGCCTCTGCTCTGGCTGCCAGGAAACTGCAATGGGACCTCAACTGGCTTTGGGGAAGGCTTCAACCTTCACCCCAAAGAAATCAGCTGGCACCATTCCCTCTATTTTCATGGCAGAGGCAGCTCTCTTTAACAAGTGAATCCCAAACAGAACGAGCGCTTTGACAATTATCATTTTGAACAAATATTTCCAGCTCCACGCAAAACACCGTGGCACAAAAAAAAGCAAACTTTCAATAAACAGAAAATAGATGATTGTTCTCAAATGACAGCTTTCATGCTGTTTATCCCAAAGGATCCTCAGAGCTTATGGAGTATGAAATAAATTTGCCACTGGTTAAAAATGTAAATTCTTTAAATACATAAAACCCTAATGAAAAGGCTTGTAACATTTCCCTTTTCCTGATTCCCACTTTTCTCTTTTTATCTTCCTAGAAGAAGATGTTGATTATAATTACAGTGGAAAATAAAATGTAGGCTTGATTTTGTGTTTAAAAAAATTGGGGAAGTAAAAGGAGCTCTTGGTGTGATTGGGTGTGTGCGTGTGCTTCCACACATGCATGTGTGGCTGAATAGTGTCATGGCATTAAAAAATGCATAAAAGACCTGATAAATTCCATATTTAAATGCACATAATTTGTGGAGAGCACACAGAAGAGAGGCTGTGTTGATGGAGATGAGAGAGAAAAGCTGCTCTGAGCTTCCAGCCCCTCTTTAGTGCTTGCAGAGTGCACAGGGATGCAGAAGGCAGGGGCTGACACTGCTGTCCTTGGGCAGAGTGAGGATGGAGAGATCAGATCCCTTTATTATGGAAGAGCTCAGGTTTTGCCCTGGAGTTTGCAACCCAGATCCTCCTCTGCTTCTTTATGTCTTAGTGAGAAGAGCACAGACATAAGAACCCCCACAACAGTGGGTTGTGCTTTGTATTTTTAGTGAAATGTCTTGCAAACACTTTCTGCCTTTTTCCTAAAAAAATGCTATTTTTACAGTCAAATAAACAAACAAATAGTGGGAAAAAAATGTACCATTATCTTCCTTTTGTTGTGACAGAAGTACAAAAGGAGCTCTAATGTTCATGTGGGCTTGAGTTCAGATTCAGATTGTGCTTTATATAAAATTTAGGCATTCTTCACGTTTTAAAAGTTCTTCACAAGGGAACTTTGACTTACTGGGTTGTCTAAATTTGCTTTGAGCATGAAGCTCACGCTGACTCTGGGACTAAATCAGGCAGCCCAAGTAAAGCCTCAGTCAGGTCTCTCCCCAGGGTCGTGGCAGGGGAAACCAAAGTGCTTGAAAACGCAAACCCACAGTCACGTTTCTGTGCTAGATGGGGCATTTTTCACAGCACTGTTCAATGATATGAAATTCATTCCATTTTCCATTGCATTAATGACAAAGGAGTTGGGAAAAGTTTAAAATAGTCTGAAGCAAACTAAAATATTGATTGCCCACTTCACATTTTTATGCGTCCCTTTTTTATTAGGACTGGAGATGCTGAAAAGTTGTTTGGTTTTTTTTCTCTAAGTGATTTATTTATGTGAAGAATAAGAAGGGAAGGTTCTTCAGAGGAACAGATATTCCCAGCCTCCTGCTAATACTATTTCACAGATTGAAACCAGTGGGAAATTGTCACAGAAGATCTATTACAGAGATTACAGAAATTCTAAGGCTGTGATTTCCAAAGGCCTTGTTCCAGCTTTGACTACTTTGAGACCACAAAAGGATTCCAGGGTTTCCCCTGACTGGAAGTTTTCAACACCTTCCTTCCATGTCAATTTTCTCCTGTCAAAACACGACAGTGCAGCTTTTCCCTCTGGGAGAAAAGAATTCCTATAAATGCAGCACCTTTCATAGGCTGGCTCTTCTCTCCTTGGCCACATGTTTCCAGAAACCTTTCAGTAATTCATTGTCTCAAGCTCCCTGTTCCCTTCTCTTACCCACTTGAGCTTTACCAAGCACAGAGATGCCTGAGGGCATGAGGAGAAAGGAGTGTCAAAACCTCCCAGGATGGATTTCCTCAGGAACCCACAATGAAGAGAAATCAGCTCTGGGATATTTTCAGATGAACTCCTGGCTGGAGAATTTGGGAGGATGCGACTTTCCAGCCTTGCCTCTGAGCTCTGCTGGGAGCAGTGCATGTGGAGTTTCTCAGGCTCCTTCTCTTCCCACATCTCATTGTTCTTGTGCCAAAAGAAAAGAACCAGAGATCTATTTTTAGAGTAGGTTGTTCCAGCTAAATGCATCCATCATCCTCTGAAGTTATTGTACGTGGGTGAACCTTCTCTTTTCATTCCAAACCCGGCTAAATTTTACAAATACAAGCTGCAATTCAGGCAGGGAGCAGCAGATCTGACTGTTCAGAGAGGGATCTGCACAGGCTGGATCCATGGGCTGAGCACCTTTGTGAGGGCCCTGCCCTTGGGTCTGCTGCAGCCTGGGGATGAGGAGCTGGGAGAGGCCCTGGGGGTGCTGGGGACAGCGGCTGGACACGAGCCCAGGGGTGCCCAGGTGTGCCCAGGAGTGCCCAGGTATTGTATTTGTGGGGTGCCCTCATGGCAGGGAGGAATGATGAATTTGACTCCATGTTCTCAGAAGGCTAATTTATTATTTTATGATACTATATTATATTAAAGAATATTAAACTATACTATACTAAAGAATACAGAAAGGATACTTACAGAATGCTAAAAAGATAATAATGAAAACTTGTCACTCTCTCCAGAGTCCTGACACAGCTTGGCCCTGATTGGCCAAAGAGTGAAAACAACTCACAGCAGAATCCAATGAAACAATCACCTGTGGGTAAACAATCTCCAAACACATTCCAAAGCAGCAAAACACAGGAGAAGCAAATGAGATAATTATTGTTTTCCTTTTTCTCTGAGGCTTCTCAGCTTCCCAGGAGAAAAATCCTGGGTGAAGGGATTTTTCCAGAGAATGTGAATGCCACACCCAGGTGTGCCCAGGTGGGCAAGGGGCCAGTGGTGGGCTGTGCCAGCGCTGGGGTGGCAGCAGGAGCAGGGCAGGGATTGTCCCCTGTGCTGGCACTGCTGAGGCACTACCCCAAACCCTGGGGCAGGGCTGGGCCCTCACAAGAGGGACCTGGAGGGGCTGGAGGGGGGCCAGGGCAAGGAATGGAGCTGGGAAGGGGCTCAGTCTGGAGAAAAGGAGGCTCAGGGAGGACCTTGTGGCTCTGCACAACACATCCCTGAAGAGGGGATGTAGTAAAGTGGAAGGTGATCTCTCTCAGGGAACAAGGGGCAGGCCAAAAAACGGCCTCAAGTTGCACCAGGGGAGGTTGAGGTTGGATATCAGGAAAAATTTCTTCACTGAAAGAGTGGTCAGACATTGGAAAAGCTGCCCAGGGCAGTGGTGGAATCACAATCCCTGGAAATGTTCAAAAGACTCCTGGATGTGGCACTTGTGGCCACGGTTTGGCAGTGCTGGATTCAGCCCTCAAGTCTTCCCCACCCTTCCCCATTCCATGATTCCATCCCCCAGCACGCCGCTGGAGCTGCACACAGGATCCCTCACAGGTCCTAAATTACCTGATTTGCCCTTCCACTTTCTGTTGTGGATTCACAGAAAAGAAGCAAAGGGAATTTTGCACCCTGCTGCTGCTTGGAAGTCTCTGCACGATGGATTTGTCCAAGTTATTTCTGTTAAAGGCAGCTATAAATAACCTGCATAATGCCTCAAGAGTGTTACAGAATTATTGGGAGTTTTGCCTGATTAGAAGAAGTAAAAATCTCTGAGGAAAGAGCTCAGGATTTTACACAGCAATAAAGAACAGAAAGTGAAGGGCCATATATCTATTTGTGGGCTTAAAAATTAAGAATACACTCAAGTGTTTTGCTCAGCTGGAGATAATTTGGGAAATAATATTGGTCCTTATTTAGCCAATACAAAAATGGCCACAAGATGCCTTATGCCACACCATGTGTGAGTTTCATCTGAACTTTTAATTGCTATAAAATAATTTATTCAGTGTTCTCACCAAAACCTTGTTTATTCCCTGTGTTTGGGTTTCACTTTTCATGCCCATGATCCAGAAGCAATTTCTCATGAGCTGTCTAGAGAAAAAAGAAAAGGCAGTTTTAAGGTGGAGAATAAGCTGCCAAAGATTGGTCTTGGGCACTGCCAGGGATCCAGGGGCAGCCACAGCTTCTCTGGGCACCTGTGCCAGGGCCTCAGCACCCTCCCAGGGAAGAGTTTTGTCCTAATATTTAATCTAAACCAACTCTCTGTCAGTTGGAAGCCATTCCCCCTTCCCCTGTCACTGCAGGCCCCTGTAAATACTATAAAAATGCACTAATGTCTGTTTTTCCTGGAGCCATCATTTTGCTCGAGTTGGTTGTCTCCATCCTTCCCAATGCTTTTTTATGGATTCTTTGAAAGATGTGTTTGTCCACCTCCTCACTCTCAGGTGAGATTTCTTTGGAAATCCAAGTTGCAGGTGGGACAAGAATGCTCACCTGGCTCTTGGGCTGCCACATCCACTGCGGGTTTATTTGATAAACAGGCATTTAGGGCTGGACTCATGTCTCTGAAAGCCTCTTGGAGTTTCTTTTTCCCAGTAGAGAGTTAAAGCCCCTCACATCCCTCCTTTTTCACCTGAGTGGTGTTGCAGAGTGATATCAGTCTGCGATAACAGGATCAGATGAATTTCTCTCCTTTTCATAAAACCTCAGCCTTTAATTCTCTTTTGCTGCAAAGTCAGGGCAGTGGGAGAAGCTTTTATCACCTGGGCAGTGAGCTGCAGTTCTGCTTGGAATCTAAATTATGGATTTATCTATACATAAAGGATAAATAAATATAAATAAATTATAAATAAATATCTAAATTTTATTATGCTGGATTTTGGGAGGTGGCTACCTATTGGAATAACTTCCAAAGAGAGTTTTGCATTCTTGTGCCAGAAACCCAGGAATTTTCCTCAGTTGAAAAGTTTCCTGCTAAAACCCAGGTTTCCATTACCTGCTGTAAATGGGGATTTGGGGGAAGAGCTAACCTGGTGCCCTCTGGAGACACTGAGCTGGACCTGTGCCTTCAGTGGATGTTTGATGAGATTCAACCACCCAGGTGTCCTGCAGAGACCCAGATTCCAGCTCAGGCACTGATGTCCCATTATCATGGATAACGTGGTGGTTTTAATATGGCCAAAAATGTTACAATTTGTAGTTCATCTAAGCCAACCAAGAGCATCAATGGCATGAAAAATTATGATCTCTAGATTTACTCAGTTTTCTGAGGTGACCATTGCTCAACCACAACCTGGTGAACATTTTTCTGTATAAGTTTGAACAGTTTAATCATCCATCAACACCACAAGTAAGAATTCTCCTGTTTTGTCCGACTCAAGGGCAGAGCTCAGGAGCTGAGGGACAAGTGAGCACCAAGTTCACCTTCCCAGCCTTCAGAATTGCCCAGAAAATGCCTAGAGAATGATGCCTCAGGTTTGAGCTTTTGTATTTTTCACATTCTGTGCTGCTTTAGTGTGTGGGTCTGGGTTCACATCAGGGGATGGTGAGCTCTCTGCACAGAGCAGGGAGACAAAACAATTCCTGCTCCAGCTGGGCACCAAGGACAAATGATCCAAATCTCAGCCCCAAGAGCACAAACAGCGTGGGCTGGAGAGAGAAAAACAAGCAGGATGGGAGTGCATGGGCTAAAGCTGGAATTGGACAATGAACTGCAATCTGCACATGGAGCAGAGCTGATCACAGGGAGAGACCCCGGGAGCGCTCGTGCATTTTGGGACCATTTGGGTTCATCTTGGGTGCAGCCCTGGCTGGGCTCTTGTGCTGCCCAAGGTGGATCCATGGAGGAGTTCCTTTGAATAAATCCCTGCTTTATTCTGTAGCTCGGTCCAGCCTCTGTTCTAGGCCAGCTTTCTTAAGGCATCAAGAGAACAAACTCCACAAGCACCAGCATCCCCTGAACCCAAAACTTGGAATATTGAGGAATATATAAAGTATCTCATTTCCAGAGAAAAGGGGTTTGGTTTCCTCACTATGGAAGCCTCCAGAAAGGCTGCCCAAGGACACAGCCATACAATCCCAGTGCTCCCAGTTCCTTGGGAGCTCAGCATCTGTTACCAAGCAACTGGGGAGGCAATGTGGGAGCAGGCAGCACCCTCAGCACTCTCTCCTTGCAAACCTGTCCCAGCCCCAGCCACTCAGTGCAAATAATCCTCTGCACAAAGGCCCAAGGTTGATGTAAGAAGATTATACATTTCCAGAAATAAAACTGCTTCAACACTGCTCTAATCTATAGTTAGGGGATGTTCAGTGTATAATTTTCCTCACAACCACTGGATACTTAATGCAACTGATCAGGCCAGAGCTGTTTCTAGGTCAGAGACACAGTTTTGGGGAAAAACTTTTCAGTGAATTCGTCTCTTGGTCAGCAATTGTTGTTCTTGCTGCCACAGCTCAGACTTAGCTGCAGGAGGGCTTTGTCCTACTTGAGAAACTCCCAAAGATCTCAAAAGTTATTCCTAAACATACATTATGTGCATCTCCAATTTAGATATTGATGGATTTAATTTAAGAATTGGCTCACTCTGCATCAGTCTTTGAAGATATTATTCAACTTACTGTGGGAAATAGCTGGTTTGTGGTGGGCAGAGGCCACAGGTTTTTTATGGGGAGCTACTGGAATATTTACTATGAGAAGGGAAGAAACCCCTCAAGTATTGAAAGTGAAAGCTTACTCAAGTATTGGCAGTGAAAACTGCATAAAACAGCTGGAATTTAGGCACCAACACAAACAGAATGATATTAAAGATCTGGTGGCACTCTGGTCAGTACACTGGCTCAGACAAGTGAAAAACCAAAAGACTTTGGGTCATCAGACAAGTGACCTTTCACTGCTCAAACACCCTTTTACCTGAGCAAAATGTGCCTGTCTTCTGAAAGGAGACTGGCTAAGCATCTTTTGCTATCTCTTTCCTATTAATTTACTATTTTTCACTATTTGTTGCCAATTTTCAATGGTTGGGTGTGCTCAGACATGCAGAAATTTAACCAGGTCAGCACTCAGGCAGTGAGAAGAGCTTAAAGGAACAATTGCCAGCAGGAAAAATTCAAATTACAGGGTGGTAGGGGCTTCAGACAACAAGCAGAAATCAGCTGAGCATCTCAATTTTACCACCATGCACAGTCAGTCAAGGTTCTGGAGGCTTTCACTTAATAAGTGTTAGAGAAGGACAAGAGGTGGCTCCGATCTGCTTCCTCCTCTCAAGAGAAGCTGCTGTAATTGTAAGTGCTCAACAGGATCCCAACACCACCAAGTGCTCTCCCAAAACCAATATTTGTGCTCTGCAAGAGCTGCCTGTCACTGCCAGCCTCTGGCTGATAAGAGCTGCAGGAAATCTTTATCTAAACCCACAGCTAACTGCACACTTGTAATGCAGAAGTGAAACAATCAGGCAGGCAAGGCCTAATCTTGCCTGGCTTTGAGTTTAGACTGAAAACCCCTCTCATTTACTGAGCTGTGTCTCCCATCAGTGACAGCTCAATTAGATGTGAGCAAACCACAGAAGGAAAAAACCAACCCAAACCTTCCACCTGTGCCTAAGCTTTGAGTGATGTTCAGGAAGATTTTTAAAGGATGATGTGTTTTTCCATAGGGACCTAAAATTAGGATATCTCTGCTCCTAATGTTGGTAATTTTCTGTTTTTAACAGGAAATGGGACATCCAAACACAACAGGGCTGTCCTGGGGTGGGTTGGAGCTAACTCAGAAGTGTTCCAGAACTTTTCTTTTCATGAGGGTGCTGTAACACCAGATTGCCCAGAGGCTGCAGAGGCTTTGATTGCTGTGAACATCCCAGAGCAGGCTGGATGAGCTCTGGTGGAAGCTGTCCCTGCCCATGGCAGAAATGATCTTTGGAGGCCCCAGGATTCCTTGTGCACAACAGGCTCTGGGGCTGTGGATCTGCCCGGACTTCTGACATTATAATGCAAATTTAATTATGAAAAATCTCAATCTGTATGAGTTTAAATAGGCACAAGAACTCAAAAGTCTTTTGACCACATCAGGGTGAGGGCAAAATTTTCAGCTCCAGGAGAGCATCCAGGAGAGCTCTTACAAAGCCTCCCCAGTCCACTGCAGACACAAAATTAAACTTAGCCCAGAAGCACCATCTTCCCACTTTAAGAGCTCTGCTGAATTAAGCAGGAATATTCCCATGAAATCTCTTAAGCAGATTTTCCTGAAGTCACCAGAAACTTTTCCCAGAAAGCCTTTTCCAGGCAAAATTCCTTTTTTTTTTTTTTTCGCAAATTTCTGCAAATTTCCTTTTTGGATGTGTTCATCTGGATTTCTGGGAGTTATGAAAGTCCCCAGGTGCAGCAGGACAGTCCTCACCTGGTGGGAACCTCACCCCAATCCTGGTTTTGTTTGGAATCCCAGCTCAGGGGCTGTTTATATGAGCTGCAAAGCTGTTTAGGTGGGGCTGGGGGGGATTTAAGGTTTGATGTGACAGTCACAGAGCAGACTTGAGGAGGCCAAGCCTTAGACAAAGCCTCTCATGTTCCTGCAGCAGGTCCCATGAAGAACCACCCCACACCCTGTAAGGTTTTTTCATGGCAAGAATGCCAAAATAATGCAAGGATTGATCCCTTTCCTGAAAGGACTTCCAGCAAGGGCTTTCATTGCTGCTTCAGGCATGTAAATGATGTTTAGGGCCATGGAGCCAGCTGTGCTTGGTAAAACTTGCAGTAAAATGCACCAACAATCAGCCACTGTAATCAAGCTCCTAATCAACCAAAATAGCTTGAAATGCACCACAGCTACCTGCTAGAAATCAGTTTTTTGTTTTATTTTTATTGCTGTTTTACTCGAACCTTGGGGAGGTGCAGTAAAAGAAGGAGAACCAGACAGAGAGTTGCCAAAGCAAGGCTGGGTATAAATGTATTTATGGCTAATGAGGCCAACATTGCCTGGTGAATAAAACAAGATACATGAATAAACAATTGGTGTTAAAACAACCAATAATCCAATGCAAAAAAGGAAATAAAACCCATTCATTGTGTCACCATTGCCTCACAAGGATTTTTATTTCCCACCCCCACCTCCCCAGCAGTTAAGCATTAATAAATAATTGATAAATGTAAGCATTATTAAATAATTAATAAACGAAAGGGTATCAGAGAACCCCAAAAAAGTATCACTGGCATTGGGCTCCTTTCAGAGGAGTTTGCAGCAGCCTTTCATCTCTGCAGGTTCAGTTTTGGGGCAGAAGGTGGAAGCACATCAAAGCCCCCAGTCCCATTTCCTCTCTGGCTCTGAAGGGCTGTGGAGCTGGCTGTGGTGTCTGCAGCCTTTTCTCACTACAAACCTGGGTTTGAAACTGAACTGAGCACATCCAGCCCTTCGAAAAGGGTGGAAATGGGATTCTGGCTGTGGCCCCACCAACCCACAGAGCCTCTGTAAGGGGCGCCTCATGGCCATGAGCTGGCACAACCTCAAAAAGAAGCAATAAACTCAGTGGGAATATTCTCAGAATAACAGGCACATCCCCTCTTTGATGACAGCCCTCACACATGAACAGAAAGAGAGAAGATTTGTTGTTTTCTTTTCTTGGGAAGGAGGTCTGTGCATCTTGCATTTTGTATTAATGAGCCTTTGGAAACTTCCAAGGGCTGCATTTTTGTGCCCATTTAAATGAACGATAAAGAGGCACATGGGGGAAATGAAGGCCCTTTCCTGACACTTGTTTAAAGGGCTGAGCTATTTATGTGTCACTGGGGAGGCATTCATTGATTTCCCAGAGATGAGCTGGGTAATGGAATTCAGAGATTCTCACTTGGAGTCACTGAGTCAACTGCAGGTCATTACTGACTCAAAAGCATCAGCCCTTTGCAGCAGGAGCTGTCTGACATCTCTGATCTCACCTCATCTTGTTTCTCCTCTCCCAGAAGAGCCCCAGATTACAATTCCTAGGATGGTCCCCCTGAGATTTCTACTGTCATCAGAATTCCAGAGGAACCTGCATCAGCAAACAGCTTCCTGCTTGTCAAACCCCTCTAGAGCAGGGCTCCAGTTAAAAGACAAACTTGTGTGACTCAGTGAACTCATTATGTAATTAAAATTTTGTACAGTGCCCTGACATTCCATTCTGTTGTAATAGATGGGGAAATTATCCAGTTTGCCACAGTGCTTACATTTTGAACAGCATCTACTGGATTTTCCAGCTATCTGTATCTGGTATTAAAAATGTTTTAGGAGTAATTAGCAAGTCTGTTTAGATTTTAAGCACTGTCTGCAGCCTCTGTGCAATTATTTCAGCACCTTTTCTCACACTGGGAGTAAAAGGATGTGGAAGAGGGAGGGAGAACAGCCCAGGCTGTGTGACAGTGAATGTGACCAGTGGTTTATAAGAGTTAATCAAGGTGGGAAGGGCAGGAGAATCACAGCAACTCTGCTCAGCAGAGGTCAAGATGTCACACCTGGATAATTTAAAATGCATTATCCAAGTTATTGCTGCAGTGGTCTGTGAATGGAGAGGCTCCTCTGGTGTCCTTAATGCTTCTCCAGCCTCCCAAGCACCTGAAAGGATGATTCTCTATCTCTCCTAGGAGCATCCACACTCAATTTATAATTTTTGGCTGATTTGTGGCTCAGGTTCTCTGTGCAGCAGCTCAACCCCGTGACTTGTTGCTTGTCTTCAGGAAAGTCACTTCTCTGCAGAGACATTTTATACTTGAATTTTGTCATGGCACCATTCATGGTCCCTGAGCTTAACTTCTGCCTTCTTGTCACTCTTTGAAAATGGGAAGTTGAGGACAGGGTTAGATTTTATTGATTTTTGATTTGATTTGAACACCCAACTTCCACACTGCTCAGAAACTCTCAAATATTTAAGGAAATGGGACAGAAAAATAGTCAGAGCTGACATTTTCCTTCTTTCTACACCCCAAACAACCCCTGCAGCACTGTGAGGCTCTAGAAAGAAATCCTGAAACATCCAAGATGATACAAAAATCCAAAATGAAACCTGGGATACTTTAGCATGATATAATGTTTGAGTTATCCACGGGTTCTACATGAGAACTTCTGAATTATTTCACCCCCCTTTTGCTGAGGAGCCCAGATTTACAATGGAAATGTAAAGATTTGGATTGCCAAAGCACTTAGAGCTTTGTTAGAGTGACATCCAGTGCTTGTGGCAGCATAAAGCAGAGGAATCTATTTGAGCAGTAGCAGCTGTGCAAACATTTCTGCTCAGGATCAGGTCAGTGACCAGGACAGGAGAAGCAAATGCATCAGCTGAACTCTCCAGATTAAAGTAGGGCATGGAAACTGGTAATAAATTTATATAAATTACCTGCTGGTGTTGGGAAAAGCAGAACTCTCCACTTGGTTATGGAATTTATGGGAATTTCTGAAGAGCAGGATCTGCAAATTCCAGCTTATTGAGTTCAGAGGCACCTTTAAAACATCACCTCAGCAAACCCCATTAATACAGTAACCACACACTCTGCTGGGACCTGCAGCTAAACCTGGGAAAACCTTCTCTCTTCTGGCACAGCTTTTTAATCCAGCTGTGCTGCCAGAAAAGGCATCAGAACCTCGGAACCAGATCCCTGTGCACATCTGGGCCCCAAGCCCTGCAGAAAGGAACCCACCTCAATTAATTCTTAAATGGTCAAAAGACCAACAGGAACATGAAACTCTTCTCCACACAGGACACACTAAAAGCAGGAAAGGCTCCAATCTGAGGCAGAAATGAGGTACTGGAACAACTTGGACAAGTTTTGCCTTTACAATATCAATTCTAACCTGTTCTACTGCCTGCTGCTTCTGCAAGCTTAGGTTCCAGATTAATTCACTGTTTCATTTATTTTATGTGATCATGCAAGTCTACACCTAGTCCAAGCAGGATGGCAGAACCAAGCTCTATCCAGCAAATATTTTCATTTAAAACAATTTTTGCATGGATGTGGAGAATCCACTCCCATCTGAGTCCAGCTCCTTGGTGCAATCTGATGCTCCAAAGAGCAGCACAAGAAGGAAAAAGGGGAGGATGTGGCTCAGTCAAAGCCTGGCAGAGGGCAGCCCACATTCAGGTGTCAGACGTTGCCACCTTCTCTGATCTTTGTAGCTGAGCTCCCAGTGAGGAGGTGCTCAGTCAGATCCCATCCTGCCCAGGCTGATGGGCTGCACTTCCTGCACAGCCTGGTCCCTAAATCCTCCAAGAGCATCTTCAGCAGCAGCCAGAGGAGCCAAAGTGAGCCCCAGCCTGGGAGGAAGGGGCCAGTTTGGAGGTCAGGGTGGAAGGTGAGGTGGAGCCCATGCAGGGGCCCTTGGCAGCAGCTGGAGGCTCTGTCTCCACAGCTGGGGCTGAAACAGCTGTGGGGCAGATCCAGATGTGGGGCTGAAACAGCTGTGAGATTGATCCAGCTGTGAGACTGATCCAGCTGTGGGGCAGATCCAGCTGTGGGGCTGAAACAGCTGTGAGACTGATCCAGCTGTGGGGCAGATCCAGCTGTGGGGCTGAAACAGCTGTGAGACTGATCCAGCTGTGGGGCAGATACAGATGTGAGGCTGAAACAGCTGTGAGACTGATCCAGCTGTGGGGCTGAAACAGCTCTGGGGCTGAAACAGCTGTGGGGCTGATCCAGCTGTGGGGCTGCCAGAGCCAGCTCTGAGGGGACAATTCCTGAGGCGATTCCTGATGTGGAGGGGAGAGGAGGGATCAGTGCCAGACCAGAGGAAATTCAGTGTTTTGGGCACCAACTTTTCCAGGAAAGGAGCCACTGGAGTGAAGAACCAGAGCTGGGGTCAAACAGTGGGTGAGACAAAGCCTGGAAATTAGCAGCAGAACAGGCCAATGGATTTCCCTCTGCCCTCCTCCTTCATTTCCCACACAGTTCTTGGCAAAACAAGGAGAAAAACCTAGAAAAGGTATTGAGGGATGGCAGAATTATCAGGGAATATTTTAGGTTGGAAATGCCCCCTAAGACTGAGCCCAGCCACTAAGCCAGCACTGTTGGCACATCCAGGTACAAGTGACAGCAGAATTTAGGCTCAGCCTCCATCAGTCTGCTGGATGCACAAGAAAAGAAAATATTTCTGGTTTAACAGATGCAGGACACTGTCCTCCAGCTGGTGCTTTAGACACTCTTTGTCCTGCAAGTTTAATGGTGCTGAAGAGCCAAAAGTACAACACAAACACAGCTTAACCAATGTGCTTCAAAAGACAAAATTGCTGAAACAATTTCCAACATTTTTCCGAAGCAAATGTTGCTCAGACAGACAAATCTGGTTCTGACATGCTCCCCAAAAATAGCCATGTCAGACTCAGAATTTACATCTACATAAAGAAGGTTAATGAACCAGGCAAATTGTACTGCACAGGAAACAAATGCCAAATATTGCTCTTAGCTTTTTCTTGTGAGTCAGTGGCTGCTCTGGGAATGGGGGCACTGAAATAAATAGTACCACAAAATCCTCAGTGCAGTTGGAACATTCCAAAATGCCATGGAGCTGTCAGTCTGCATGTCAGAATCGATGTGCAAGCTTGTCAGGAGAAAAGCAGGGGGAATTTGGGGCTTGAAATAGTCACCAGCTTCTAGGGTTTAGTTTAAGAGTTAAAATAGTTTAAAAATTTATATATATATATATATATATGTGTGTATTTAAAATGAAAAAACATTAAATAAAAATATCCACAATACAACAAAATCAAGAAAATATAATAAATCACAAAAAAACCCCAACCCTATAACAACTATTTATTAGTTTAGAAAGTTATATATTGCCTTAAAACAAACTTGTAACTACTCTTAACCTGTAACCAATTACTTACTCCTTTAAAATATACAACCTCTAAAACTAATATTTATCTAAACAACAACTCATTTTTGACTAAAAATAATCCCATCCCTTCATTAAAACCAACAGTAATAGTAGGTTTATTAGTAGTAATGGAAGCAAGGCCACCTCAGGATTGTAAATCAGGCTTTTTGTTTAGAACTGTGCTGTAGGAATTAACTTTTCATGTGAAATCGTAAGAGTTACAAGTTTATTCCTGTCTGAAAAAGAAATATTCCTGTCAGAGGTGACAAGACAATTCAGATTACTTGAGGATGTTCAGGGCTCCAATCCAAGACTAAACTTGGAAGCATTAACAAGGTTTGGGAAAAGAAGGGCTTTGAGAAAGCAGAAGAATTTTCACTGCTATTGACAGAAACTCAGCAATGCAGCTTCTTTGCTGCACCCCAGAATTCTCAGGGCAAACCCTGAGGGTCCAAGCTGGGATTTCAAAGAATTCCCAGAAATTGGAGCTGAAGGGGCCTCAAGAATGAGAAACCTGCCAGTAGCCATGCTGGTCTCCCAGCTGAAGCCTGAGTGAATTATTCCTCATTTTCCCCCTTTCAGCCACGTCCTGGCCCATCTCAGGTGGTTTTTTCCTCTCACACAGCTCTGGTCACAAAGAACACTTAGAGATAGGGAAGGCTTTGCTTAAAATGCAAGCACCAACACAATTAAATACAAATTGCACTTTGTTTCCGTTTTCCTTTGCCTTTTCTGGTTTTCACCTGCACCTCATCACCTCACACCTGGATACAAAATTGTCTGTGGGGGTTAATTACAGCTGCTTCTAATTAAACAGGAGGTTTGCTTCATCTGTTAATGCTCTGATTCCCAGATGTCCAATGAGGAACCTCAGAACCATGGCTGAGGATGGGCTGACAGTGGGGACACTTCAGGTGTGCAGACTGGATGTTCTGAGATGTTCTTCAGAAATATTGGCCAGTATTCAGACAGAGCAAGAATAAAGTGAGGAGAGAAAAAAAGAAAAGTCAAATGTGAATTTGACTTTCCAGGTTCATGTAACCTGACCTGAGCAACAAATCCGGACATGAAATTTATGGGAGTGGCCTTTCCCACAGGATGTCTTGTCATCATTTTCCCTCACACCACATGTTATTCCCCATAATTTAAACATCTATACCACTCTCAGTGGCAGCTCAGGGCAGCTTCAGCCTGAAGATTTATGGATATGTAAGAAAGAAATTTCATTTTATCTTCTTGTAAAGACTCACTGCATTGTTTGCATTATGATCCAGATCCAAGGAAACCTCTTCTGACCCTCTGTCTTCCAGCTCTGGGGACAAACAGATTTTGTGTTGGCATGTGCTGCCACCTAATGATATAGAAACCACGACTTTGGAAGGAAAAACCTCAGAACTGCATCAAAAAAATAAAGCAGCTACAGAAGGGATTTGTAAATTTTATCACCTGGAACAGGGAAGGGCAAGTCCATGTACGAAAAGCTGAGGGTAGAACTGGGTGTGAGGTGGGGATTGGCTCCAAACCCAGGTTCAGACTGCTTCTAACCAAAAGGTGTCCCCACAGCACCACAGAAATCCTTCCAAGGTTCTCTGTGGAGCACCTGCAGCCCGGGGTGAGGTTACCCTGCTCCTCAGAGCAGCACAGGAACCTTCCCCAGGGAGCTGCTGCCTCCTGCACAGCACATGGCACGCAGCACAAGAAGCTTCCTACAATTCCTGTTCTGAAATGGGACATTCAGCAGGCAGAAATGTGATTTCTGAGTCCGATTTCACTCACTATGTCCTTGATAAGAAGAAACAATCTGTCTCGGATAATTCCATGTAAATGCAGAGTGGTGCTGCTGCAGGAAGCAGAATTCCAGTGTGCAGAGTTCCCTGAGTTTCAGGGTTCCTCAGACAGTTCTATCAGCCCATGAAATATCCACATTTATTTAGTAACAAGCCCAGAGAAGCAGAACCACATTTCCTGCCCCCAGTGCTGCCTCTTCACTCCATCCTGCCTGCAGCCTCCTCCCCAAATCAGAGCTAACAGCACAGCTTCCCACAGACTGGATCATTTCATACAAAACCCCCAAGCTTTATAAAAATACAGGTAAATTGAACTCCTGCAGCTGAATAGATAAACATTTATTTCACCCTGCTACAACAACTCAAAGGACACCTAGGATACACAATTGGATTAGTCCAGACTATGTGTTACATTCCCAAAAAACCACATATGGCTTTGTCAATATCTGCTGAAAAACCCCCTTTAGTTCCAGCAGTTTTAAACCACTTTACTTGAATTAGCCAAATAATTAGGATTTTTTAATTAGCAACAGCACTGTAATACACAGAGCAGGGTTACAATTCAACCTGCAGGGGTGGGGTGGATAAAACAGGGGTTTGAGGAGGCTGAGCTTGCCAAGGGTAGGAATAATTGAGGAAAAACTTGCACATTCAGTGAATCTAAAACCTGAAAAAAATTGTCAATTCAGATCACAGAAAGGCCTCTGAAAACACCCAGAAACACATGAAAAAACCCCACAAACTCCAGAAGTAACAACACTAGAAAACCAGTTGAAAAATAAAGCTGCCACCCCTCCTTGCTGCATGCTCAAGGAAAGGGGAGACCACAGCTTCATCCCAAAAATCCAACTTCTTCCTGCCTTCTCTCCCTGTCATTTCACTCTCCTTCCCCAGTCATGGACATCATGTGCAGCCAAATTCTTTTAATTAATCCAATTAGCTAACAGCCTCTAATAGGCTCCACCAGCCCTTTCCCTTCTGCTCCAGGAGCAGAGGCTGCACTGGCAGCTGAAGATGTTGAAG
>VYZP01065535.1:0-24608 GCA_013400635.1 Hypocryptadius cinnamomeus | reverse complement strand
TGAGCTCCCTGTGCCCACTGCAGAGCCTGAAGTTTGTAAGGTGGACTGAAAACGGTTTTTGTGTCAGAACACTCAGACAATGAAACATTTCGAGGGAAAAACAGAGCGTGGCATTCAGCAGGAGAGTGCTACAGAGATTTCCAGTACAGCTGAGACTGAGTTCATTTCCATAATGCTCTGTTGTTGTCATTAATGAACGTGCTAATGATCTCTTAATTCTTCATTTAGACTGATAATTGCTGATTGGGACATTTGGGAATAGAGCTGAACTGACTTACACCAGCTTCCAGTCTGGCCTGGGGTTCTGGAGGTTGCACCTGGGAGGAACATCCCTGCTCCAGACTGATGGAAAACCCAAACTCAATCGTTCTGAGGGACCCTCTTCCCAAATTCACAAATTCAGGGCATGGGGGAAGCACAGGAAGCAGTGAGTATGGCAGATTTCCCCTTAAAAACCTGGCACATGGCCACCCCTGTTCATTTAAAACAGCAGAAGGCAGGAGACCCTTTCCAGGACAGGACAGGAATATCACAAAAGTATAAATGGAGATATCCAGCTGCTGCATCCATCACACAGCAGCAAAATATAAATATATGGATTCCTTTATAAAACAAACACTTTAGAGGAAAAGTTTCCAATCAGTGATCCCCATTTCCCAAAGATAAAACTGGATTGCTTTAAAGGGTCCACAAACAAAAAATGTGCTGCTTGCCAGTAGGCTCAAATCAGATTCATGTCACTGCTAAAAAACAATTCCAGGCCCAAGAGGAACAGGGCTGAAATCCACTGTTCTAAGAAATTCCAGCCATAATAAGCTTTAATCTCCAGTTAATTCCCAAGAACTCCCAATTGCACTGAACTCTGGCAAATGGCATTTATTTCAGTTCCCATTTAGCCAGGGCAGTGTGCATTAATAGATATTTATTAATTTTAAATAAGGACATTAAAAGTATTTCTTTTGGTTGCCTGGCTGCTTTTGCTGTTGCATTTCAACAGTTTCTTTGTTTTGCTGGAAATGAAATTTGGAGGCTGCACAAACAGCACTGAGGCCAAATGCAATGTGCTCCAGGTAATGTTCAGCACATCTTTTAGATATAATCTAATTTAATTATCTGAAAAATAATTTTATGGCTGTTTTATTGTGCTTTTATGCAAATAAATACCCAGGAGCCACAAATACACATCCCACTAGTTGCAGGAAGTGGGTCCTTTTTGGAGTTAACATTGCCATTCTCCCCTTCCTGGCACAGGTAGGAATGGATTTGCAAAACCATCTTGTAATAAATAAAGGTATGGAATTTGTTACACAAACCTATGCACGGTCACAGGTAAAAAGATCTCCACCTGGGCAGCATGGAAAGAACATGGGAGAGAGGGGAAGAGGAAAGAATCACCCAGAGCAGTTTTTATTTGACTTTTGTCCCACTGGTGGCTCACCTGCCCTGAAGTGTCCTGGGCAGCAGCTCCTTCCTCCCCTCCCTGTGTCCTGCCCATGCCTCAGGGGTGAGAACAAGCAGCTGCAGGAAGGCAGGAACATTTGCAAATAAATAACAAATAAAACATTTGCAACCACCACGTGCCGTCCTGTATCGTCAGCACTTTCAGTGCTGCTCTGCCCTCTGGCAAAACAGGAGTTAAAAATCAGCATTTCAAAGCTGCATCGAGGCTTTTGCTCAAAGTTCCAGAGATTCTTTCTGACCATGTGAACGAACTGTGCTGCAGAGGGACTCCCCAGGCCATGGCACTGCCAGCCCTGTGGGGACAAACCTGCCCTCCCAGGGGCTCTGCACACAAACCAGGTTTGGTTAAAAACTGGAATACAGCCTGAAAACGTAACCCTGCTCACTGCTCTTCCACAGCTCAGCCCAATCCTCCCTGGCAACGCCAATTCAGTGCTCACAACTCCCCACACCACACAAAGCATCCTCACCCCAGAATAAAAATGTTCCTACAGGAGGTTACAGCAGCAAAGGAAAAATTCAGCAGAATTTGGGATTCATCTCTTTCATAAAGAAGCCTCAGGGCTGAGGCAGAGCATTTGTGGGGTTTGAACACTGCAGACTTTTCCCAGTGACACACAGAGGCTTTTTCCTCGCCAGTGCCAGTTCTAGGAGGTGCAATGGGTGGGTATCAGTGAGGTTCTCCCTTTCCAAGCTGTGCTGCAGCCACCCCTCACCTCCCCCAGCACTTCTGTGCTGCTCTGTGTCCTCAAAAATGCAGTAAGTTCAGTTAACACAAAAAGGACTCATCCTTCTGCTGCCTCATCCTTCTTTGAGGCTCCCAGAGTGAAGTGATCCATGACATTCAGCTTTCACAGGAAGAAGAGAACAGTTACTGGTCCTTGCTCAGAAAAAAAACCAAAGAAACAAACCAACAGAACAGTTTAAACTCAAAATCTCTTTCTATTTAGTAAACATTTCACAATTCATATTGGATTTTACACCTTTTTTTTACTTCTGACTCATTATTTTTTAATTATTTTTAATTATTAAGGATGAGAATATTATCTATTCACAGTACCTTTCCCTTTTAAAAGCTGTGAAGCACCTGAAATTCAGACTGTAAACTCCTCTGGGAGGAAAGCACCCTCTTCCAGGGATGTGTGCTGTGTATAGCTGGTATTCAGGAAAAACTGTCAATCTCTCAATTCTGTCTTCACAATTGTATTCTACTGCTCTGAGGAAAGCAGTAAAAAATCCCATCTTTGTATTTTAGCATGAAGAACAGGCACTCTTCACTTCCACAGAATTTAAAATCAAAGTAAAAAGCTCTATTTATACTGACCTGGTAAAAAAAAAAAAAAAAAACCCACAAAAATTCCAGGAAAGAATTTTCCTGGCTCCTTTTCTAATGGTCTATGCACTCCCATTGCATAAAGTCCAGGACAGAGCAAAGGGTTTATAGCCAATAAATCCTGCATTCATGCACAAAGTCTGTGTGACATGGACACATTTGGGCAGATGTTGGATAATCTATTTGTCCCTTTTCACTTTGGTGCCTGTGATTCTCTCTACCTGGCATAAAAAACTGCCTAGAAGGGACTTCTTTTGGTTAAAATTAAAGAGCTAGATATTTTCCATATCTAATGTTCACAATTCTAAAGAGCTCCTAAATATTAGGAAAACAATTGACTGACCATAGGAATGAATCAGACTTCTAAAGAGTCATCTGTGGAAAAAAAAAAAATCATTAAAATCAAGCTGGAGAGGCAGCATTTCCATGGGCACAGGCAGGTAAAGGCCTGTGGAGAAATGAGATAACCATGTCCTTGTGGCCTGGCTGAATTAGGAGGCAGTGCCAAAACCTCTGGAGGTGAGAGGTGCTTGGTTAAAAGATATTCATTAAGATATTTTCCTGCATGTTTAGATTTGATTTCTCTCTCTGAAATTCAGGGAGGTTGCAAATTCAAGCACTGCCCAGTAAAGACCAGAGCAAACAGTCCCTGGCAGCCCTTCCTGGGCAAACACAAGGGCGTGGTGATGGAAAGCAATGCCAGAATGAGGGATGAGAAATGAATTGACTCATTCTTCAGATGTCCAGAATGCTCCAAAATCCCACCCCATCCACAAGGACAGGGTGGCAAAAAAGACTTGATCACAACTTCAGAGTGGAACTGAGACACAGAAAGCTCCAGAGAGGAGACATGAAATGAACAACCCCATGGAAACTTAAGATCTGCAGATTGGCCACAATCAAGTTAAGAACTGCCTTCATTCTGCACCTCCCATGGAATCACTACCCCAGGCAGGTAAATCCAGAGAGATTGCCCAGTAGCAGTGTGCTGGCACCACCCTGCCCTGCTACCTGAGCACACACACATCGATTGCACAGACACACAGACACGTTTGCCCAGCCTTTGTTCCAATCTCTCTCTTTCCAAGCTAGTTCTTCGGAGCACCGTGCCGCTGCACGCCCAGGGCGAAGTCCACGGCCTGGTGCACGCTGTGGAAGAGCAGGTGGTCCTCCCCCTCCTTGAAGAACTCCCCTCGGAGCAGGGAGCTCCTGACAGAAGGGTTGCACTGGGCCAGCAGCACGTGGACGTCGATGTCCCCGTAGTCCTTGCAGACCTCCTTGAGCGTGCGGATGCCGGCCGTGTCCAGGAACTGCACGGCGCAGCAGTCGATCACGATGCTGTGAAACCCCACAGGTTCCGACCCAAAATCCACGGGGACGCTGCTCTGCTTGTCCCCAGACCCCGCCTCCTTCTCCTTGAGCTTTCTCTTCTCTGCTTTCTTCTTGGCTGCCTTCACCCACACGGGGTTGACCCCAGTTTGCTTGTAGAGGGCGGATTTGAAGCACTCCTTGTTGATGTAGTAGATGGGGGCCTCGAAGCGGAACACCACGACCCCAGGCTTGGTTTGCAGGTTCTTGTAGGCAGACAGGGACTCGTAGGTCTCTGACTCGGCCACCCAGCCCAGCAGCGGCGCCTCCGGGCGCTGGGTGCGGAAGATGACGCAGAGCATGGAGAAGCAAACCCCCACCAGGAGCCCGATCTCGGTGCTGACGAGCGCCGTGGCCGCCATGGTGACCCCCCAGATCACCGTGTCCACCCTGCTCAGGTGCCACATTTTGGGCAGGTCCCTGAACTTGCGCAGGGCTCCGCGGAGGTTGACGATGGTTATGACGGCGAGGACGCATTTCTGCAGGGAGTAGAACAAAGGGGCGATCACAAGGAGGACCAGGAGGATCACCAGACTGGTCACCATGCCGGACATTTGGGTCCTACAGCCCGTGGACTCCTTGACCAGGGTCTTGGCCAGAGCTGCGCTGGTGGTGAAGCAGTGGAAGAAGGAGGGAATGATGTTGCAGAAGCCAATGGCGTACATCTCCTGGTTGGCCCTCACGGAGTAGCCGTGCTTCTTGGCAAACATCTCCGACAGGGACACGGTGATGGCAAAGCCAATGATGGCAATGGGGATGGCATCCAACGCCACGCTGGGAATCAGGGCCCAGACCGGAGGGCGCGGGGGCAGAAACCCCGTGGGGATGTGCCCAGAAATGCTGGAGCCATAATTCTCTCTCAGCTTCCCAAAGTGAGACGCCAGAGTGGCTGCCACAACCACAAAGAGCTCCACCGGAACTGGAGCCTTGAGCTTGGATTTGAAACGTTCGTTCAGCTCTTTGGCTGGGACGAGCACCAGGAAGCACAAGAAGCTGGTGATGAGGTCACAGATGTTGGTGGTGTGGATGTTCCTGAAGATGTTTATCCAGGTGGTGATGAGGGAGCCCACGCCCCCGCTCCGAGGAATGTCCAGGCCCAGCAGGTACTTGACTTGTGAGGTCAGGACAGTGATGGAGGCCCCTGTGACAAACCCACTCAGCAGAGAATCCGAGAGGTACACGGACACAAAGCCCACCTGGAAGAAACCCATGGCCACCTGGAAGGAACCAACCACACACAACATGTCAGGACACACATCCCACAGATTTTGTCAGCTGGATAAAAAACCCAACATTGTGCAAGGCCCTGGAGGATGAGGCATGGTCTGAGCAGGGAGGAAAGTCTCAAATATTCAAACCAGGCTTTTTTGGGGGTCTTCATCCCCTGAACAAATGTTTATTGTTTGCTCTGCTAATTACCCTGGTGGGGAAAAAAGAAGAAAACTTAGGTAAAAAAAAACCCAAACCCCACATTTGAAATACTGCCTGCTTTTGCCATTTCTCTTTCAGTTCCTCTAAACTCTGTGAACTTTGCAAGGATCTAAAACTTTCCTGGTGGCCTTTGTCTGCCTTGCGCTGGAGTTCAGAGCCTGCAATAAAACCACAGCTTGTGGGGTGACAACTGTCCTTTGCACTGCAGAAAGTTTGGTGCCTCTGACTCAGAAAGTCTGTGAACTGCAAACTCCTCTGCTGAAGATCATAAAAATAGAGATAACTGGAAACTCCATGAGAATCTCAAAGAATTACTGAAGATAAGGCAGGTCTGGAACCTGGACTGGCTGAAGTCAGCTCACAGCTCTCAAGGGCTCTCTTAGAGCCTTGATAATTAATTCAAGGTGGTTCTAAGTGGAAAACATTAATGATAATTACTTACCTAGTTAGTATTAACTGGTGTGAGAAGATTTTCTTTTTATGATTTGATTGTAAAGTTTCTGATACAAAGAATATGTGATTTTGGTTGAAAAAAAAAATTTGACGGTGTTGGCCGGTAGAGAGTACGCCTAATATTCAGAGGGACTGAAGATAAACTGATCTGATTTCTTCAGATAAAGAAACTTAATTGTATTTGTACTTGCAAAGACTATTAAGTGCAATTCACAAACTGCACCCATCCCACAGGGATGAAAGATGAAACCCAAAATCCAGTGTAGACTGGGAGGCCCAGAATATTTCTGAAATAACCCAACAGGAACTTGCAGTACAAAAAGTTCCAGGTTGTGTCCAAAACCTGTGTTTTGAAGGGTCACAAACATGTTTTGTTCCCCTCCTATATATTTTGATTGGCTGTCACCCTGGACAGATGAGAACAAATGAATGTGAACTCACAAACTCAAATACCACAGCTCTGCAGCACTGCTAAAAATAATCCCATTCTGGTTAATGTATAAGACTCTAAAAACAAGTGAGTTCTAGAAAATAAGTAGAGATATAAAATATTTTGTATCCTCTCAGTAGAATCCTTCCTATGCAATAGCATTGTTTTGGCTTCAAATGGGCAAACAGCAAATTTTTAAAAGCACATTTACAAATAAAAGGAAACTGGAGATACTTTTACTGTCCAAATTTTTCTTTGTTAAAGGCAAATTATTAAAGACTGGAATTAGGAGCTGATGCACCACATTTTGGCCCAATGAAATGGGGTCTAATGCCAAAAAATAAACAGAGCTTCAGGCCACAGCAAGGAAGGTGGTGAGCAGAGGTGGGATTGAGAGCTGGAGGTGCAGGTAAAACTTTACAAAAGAAAGGCCGTGTAAAATCAGACCTTATTACTATTTTAACTGAATTAACAGTTAGTCTGTTGAGTTTCTATGAGAAACACATTCTAAGAATGAAAATCAATTTGCGTAACAATCTATTTTTGTGAAAAGAACGAGATACACTTACAAAACAAGAACTCTATCTCATTAGAATACTAATATAGAAGAATATTAGAAGAAAATTAGAAGAATATTAGAATACTAGAAGAAAATATGTAAACTATCTAAAACTAGAAAAGTTTGATAGACATGCACAATAACCCTTACCAACCAATGAACTGAGTTTCACTAGATTACTAACCAATTACATTCAAACATAGTACCTCCTAATACCATATAAATAAAAAATGTAATATTCTGCACAAAAAACCAGATGTCTAGTCTAAATTCTATCTCTAACACAAGGCCAACAGCAGCTCCAGCAGAAGTGTCCCACCTACCTACCATTGTGCCCATCAATATGCTTTCCGCTTCTGTACATTATTTTGATCAGGTGCAATTTCCTTGTAAAACCAGCTTTGCAATAGTGTGAAGTGTTTTGTTGTTTTTTTTTTGCAGCGTGTCACTGGCTGTAAAAAAGCCACTTCTTAGGTAACAAACCTTTACAGTATTTGGCAGAAAAACCCAAAAAAAACAACCCACAGGAGATGCAGAGCAGCTCCAGCCGCCTTTACCTGGTACACCCCAGAGATGAAGGTGACGGTGGCAGCCACGGCCATGGCGTAGCAGCCGCTGTCACAGAGCGGCTCTGTCCCGTTCCCAGTGCTGTTCCCGAGCCCTCCCGGGCCTGGCAGGGCACTGGGCACAGCTGGCTCCAGCTGGTAGCCAGCTCTCTCTACCTCCCTGTCCACCACCTGGCCCAGCATCAGGCAAACCACGCCGAAGATGCTGACGGAGATGTGGCGGGAGGTGCCGAAGATGCAGTAAATGATGCAGGAAAAAAAGGAGGTGTAAAGGCCATAAATGGGCTCCAGCCCTGCCAAGAGGGAGTAGGCAATGGACTGTGGCACCAGCAGGACCCCCACGATCACACCAGACATTACATCCCCCAGGAGGTACTCCCGGAGTTTGTATTTAGGAAGCCACTGTAAGATGGGGAAAAACCCCAAAACACAATCTTTAATTTTGGCCGGGGTGCAGCTGCAAGTTTCCTTTGCTCGCTTAACCAGCAGAGCCTTCATGTTCCTCTTCTTCTCCTGGGGTTCCAGGAACATTGTGTGATGGAAACTGCACTTGGCATCATCTCCTTCTGGCCCTTCCATCACTTCATGGATATGGTTGGTCTCTGTCATCGCTGCCATCACCGGGACTCACTGAAAACACAAAGAAAGACCATTAAACCAAAAATGAATGTACAATGTGACACTTGAACTCAGCATTTATGAAAAGAAAGGGCTGAAAATCTCAGTTCAGCAGAGAGAAAGCAATTTCCAAGCAAACTGGGAACCTCTCAGCTTGCTTGGGAATTGAGAAAATGAGATTTTTCTCAAGGGAGCCTCCCCACTGTATCCCTGTGAGGCAAGGAATGACCCTTCCTAGGAGGGAAGCTGATATCCTGTGGAATCCACCTGCTGCTGGCAGGGTTGGGAAATGGACAGGAATGCAGCAGCACTGCCTTTCTGGGAGGCTTCCTTGAGAAAATCTCTGCCTGCAGCCTGTTCCACCTTGCAAAGCCAGACAGAGGGGTTATTGTAGTGCCACAGCCACTCCAGCTCAGCTGCTGAAAATTAACTGCAAGTGGGACATTTCCAGCAAAGCACAGCTCGGTCTACATCTCTTGTGGGTTGTTTTTTTTGGTTTTCTTTTTTTAATGCAGTGATTTCACCTGCCAAATACTGTAAAGGTTTGTTACCTAAGAAGTGGCTTTTTTACAGCCAGTGACACACTGCACAAAAAAAGCACTTCACACTTTTGCAAAACTGGTTTTACAAGGAAATTGTACCTGATGAAAATAATGCACCGAAGTGGAAAACATATTAATGGGCACAATGATAGGGAGGTGGGACACTTCTGCTGGAACTGGTGCTCTAGACCAAGCTGCCCACAGACAGTAAAACAGGCTAATTATATCAATAATTTAATCCTGGGAACATATTGCCTGACTGGGAAAGATCAAACTCTTGATGAGACAAACTCTAATGAATCTTGAGCATACCAAGAGACTGCCAGCACTTAGACAGCTCTCCCACCTGCAGAAAACATCCCGAATTCTCCAGGAAACTCCTTAAGCCCCAATACCTGCTACCACCAGTACAGCGAGGCCATTTCAGCCAGGAACTCACTGGTCTGGGGTGAGACCCAGCAAGAGAACCCTGAGAAGTGTCACTGCCAGGCTTCCCTTTCTGCCACTGCAGTCCCAGAGAGCCAATGACAACATGGATTTGATGTGCTGCTCACGTCCTCTCCGTGCAGTGCAAACATCAGCCAGACTCCTGTCCATGGAACGCTCACTGCTGAATTAATTGCCCAATTAATTGTCCAATTGTCCTGAATTAATTGTACCAATTAATAAATTGCTACTGGAACTGGCAGTGCTAAGGATGCCACTTGAGTCTGCCCCAGAATGTGTTCAGTTAATCACCATTTCTCAAGCAGCTACAGCACCACAGAACTGTGGAGTCACTGAGGTTGGAAAATCCCTCTGAGGTCACCCAGTCCAACCACTCCCAGCAGTGCCAAGGCCTCCTCTAACCCATGTCCCCAAGTGCCACATCTACAAGTCTTTTAAATCCCTGCAGGGATGGGGACTCCAGAACTTCCCTGGGCAGCTGTGCCAGGGCTGGACAGAAATATTTCCTAATTAAAACACTCCTTGCTACCATCCCTGCAGTGTGAGCTTCCCAAAGGTAGGGGAGGGAGAAGTGAGAGGAGTGACTTTGTGTGATGCCTACTGCCTTAGGACAGCCTGAGCAGAAGGAACCCACAAGAGCAGAACCAACTACAGAACTTAATATTGACAATGGCTTTTTCAGAGACTTCTAGAACCAATTAGAAAGTAATTCCACCCAACTAATCCAATCGTGGTGTCCCTGTCCCTGGAGCTGCAGACATATCTAAAGCCAAATAACCAAACCCTGCCACTCTTTGCTGGCTGTGCCTGAACAGGTACTGAAAGGAGGGTTCCAAACACAGACCCCAAACCAGCAGGGATGGATTTTCTGTGTGACAGGGGCTGTATCCCTCCCTGCTGTAATATCCCAGGATCACTGAGGTTGGAAAAGCCCTCCCAGCCTCACAGCTTACTGTGCTCAATGCCCACCTTGTCCCCAGCCCAGAGCACTGAGTGCCACATGAAGAGTCAGGATCTTTAAATGAAGAACCTGCGCTGCAAGAAGGGACATGCTCACGATGATACAGTGATCACAGCTGGAGGAGACCCCCACCCCTACCCTGCAGGTTTCCAATCTCACCCAGCTGTACAGGACTGCAAATTGTGCTCAGGGATGATTTACAGCCCTCACAACCCATCTAATACACAGTGAGAATCAAGGGAGTATTACAAAAGCCTGTGTCAGCTCTACTTTGCAAAAGTACCTTTTGAAGCTGTATTTGCTCAAGAAGTTTTATTTGCTTTACCAGCACAGAGTTACAAATCAAAAGGCTTCTCACCCACCCAAAGCTCAGCAAATCAACACTGCAAAAGCTGAGGGGAAAAAAATCAAGCCAGACTACTTTTTATGTGTAGCAATGAGTTTGTTTTCTGAGATTTTAGTAAAGATTTCAGTCGTGAAAATTCTTTTGATTCCTTCTGTCCCTCCTCCAGGACTTGCAGGCAGCTCACCCAAACCTGGGAATTTTCTTAAATGTGCCAAGACAAACCCCAGACAGCTCAGTTTGGTGCTGCTGTAAAACACCTGCATGGGAGGGGGTGCCTGGGTTTCAGTCGTGTCCAGACAGTAGGGAAATGTTCTAAGTAAAAACATTTTTGGCTCCAGAGCTCCAAGCACATACTGGCTCTTTGTGCTGACTTGCATGACAGCTTTCTCTCCATGGCATGAAAAGGACCTTTCAGCACACAGTCCCTGCCCCTTGCCATGTCAGGACAGTAGGAAATGATACAATTTCCAACACTCATTTCACCCTTTTCTGCCTCAAAGTGCTGCCCTGTATCAATTTTGTAACCGTTAGCCCTGGCTTGCCTAATAAAACTGGATTTTATTCTCACACATTAAAAACAACCAATCCTGAGAAAACACCTTTGGTTCATGGTTTGGACACTGAAGGACATTCTGTACATATAACTTGAAAAAGGAGCCGCTGTGGTTTTTATTCTGAAAGCTGCTATTTACACCCAACTCAGAATTCACTTTTATCACTCCTTTTGGCCTTTCAGGGAGTGTCTCGTTGTGACAAACTTCACTTATGATAAAAAAACTACAAGACAGACCTGAGGAAATTTCCAGTATCTGTTATCAACTGACTGCCATAAAATGAAGATACAGGAAGGTCCTGCAGTCTCTAGAAGTCATCAGACCTCCAGGCTATTTCTGGAGCCCATCTGGGCCCTTCTTTCTGATCCCATGATGTGGCAGCATCTGCCTGGCTTCTGTTTTTGGGGGAGCACTACCTGCAGCCCAGGGCTGGCTTGGGCTTCATTCGTCTGTGGCACATCAGAGTCACCTTGAGTGCAAGAGAAAACTGGATTGTGAAGATCACTCACCTGCTGAAATAACTACTACGAGGTGAAACTTCAGATGTGAGCATTTCAGAGTAGAAACTGAATCAAAAGTATTCTTTCAACAACACCCATCTCAGTTTTCCTTATTTTTCTACATTTAAATTCTCACTGTATGTGATCACCCTCCACCCCCATGTACCCCTTGCTAGAAAGGAGAATTTACATGCGCTAAAAACTAACGCACAAATCCATAATCTAAAAGACATAAACAATTTCTGGAGAATTGTAAAGGTGAATCAGAAATCCAAGTTCCACACAAACTGAACCAGTGCTGGGCCCTTAGAAAATGCACCCCCTAAGAATACAACACGAAAGTATATCACATCATTTTGACAACTAAATCTTTGACCTTTCTCTTGTTGGAGAACAACCTTTTTCAAATAATGTCTTTACTGTTGTGGAGCAACAAGGAAATTCAATATTACCATGATAACACCTAGATAAGCACTGGAACAACACTGCCTGCACCTTGGAATTGGACAGAATCCTTCATATCCTCCAGCAAAACATTCAAGCCACATACATTTACTTCCACAAAGGATTGAAAATAACATGAATAATGAAAACCACGTTTAAGGAACACATGTGGAAACAGAGCTGCCTTGCTTTTGGCACAGTAACCAGCAGCCATCCACTCATATGGGAAAACCTGTAAAGCCGGCCAATAAAATCTCTCTTTTGTGAAATATGGGATCTGCTCCTACTCCAAATACGGGATCTCCTCACTTTTCCCGAGCAGCAGCAGCACTTTTGGGGAAGATCCCGTGGAATCCCTGCTGGTAGCCAGCTATTCCAGGGAAGTTGTGTCACTTCCCAAGGGCAGCTGAGCATGTTGGCTGCCCTGCCCTGGCTGAAGCAGATCCCTCCAGCAGCTTCCATCCCACCCGGATTTCTCAGGGAGAGTTTGCCAAGGCTTCCAGCAAGTTATTCCTGTGTTAGGGCCCTTCTCCCACCCTTTCTGTTAGCAGGGAAAGGTGGAACACGGAGCAGCTGCGCTGGGCACTGAGGATGGGCTGAAGAAGAGCTGCCCAAAGGGATTTCCTCAGGCACCAGGGCATCCCACACTGTTCATCACAGCCCGGGCTGCATCCACAGGGCTGGGACCGTCCGATCCCAATGGAAACACACCCGGACTGCGCTGGACAATGCCATTGCGTTGGTTGTTGTGTTTTAATTAACAAAAATTAATAAAATTAATAGAAGCCTGCAAGAAGAAGCCCGCACGCTGTGTGCCCCCTGAAACCGCGGGTTTTGCTGAGCGCTCTGGAAGCCAAGCCAGCACCGAGGGTCGGGGCAGAGCGGAAGGGAAGTGAGAGCAACAGCTCAGCTTTCAACGCCACATCCACTTTCAGCCCCGGGGTCCCGCTGCCTTCCTACCCAGCTTCCTTACGGCTTCCATGGGCATTTTCCTCTCCTCCTGCTCGTTCCGGAGCTGCGAGCAGCAGCCCAGGAGGGTCCGCGCCAGACCCCGCTGTCCCCCGCCCCCTTCCCTCGGTACTCACCGCCCGCGGCTCCCCGGGGACCTGGGGCGGCTGGGACCGACGGACGGACGGACGGACGGACAGACAGAGTTACAGACAGACGGACTGCGGGACGGACAGAGTTACAGACGGACAGACAGACGGAGGGACCGCCCGCCCGCGGCGGGTCCCGGCAGCACCGCCCCGCTCCGGGCAGGGAGGGCCGGGCAGAGCCGCGCCCCTTCCACCCCTCGGCCCGGGGCACTTCCGAAGGGATTCCGCCTGTGTGTAGTTACGGGAAAGGCTGCTCCTGGCGCCTTATTTTGTGCTCAGCCCTTTTAAATTGAAAGTACAGGGTTGATAATGTGAGGTGAAGTGAGATTAAACTTTGTGCAGGTGGGGAACCGTGGCACTCTCTGGCCCCTTTTTGCATTGGGGTACCACTAGGATTCATTGAAACCTGGATTCATTGAAATGAATGGGATTCATTGACACCTGGGAGGCATGAAGGATCCTTGGCAATGGGTATTAAAAATCACAGGTTTCTGTTAAGTGCTCTGCTCTTGTCTCTGGGCTGGAGGTTCAAGGTCGGAGGGCCATGGCCAGCCCTGTCTGCCTTCCCTTCCCTTCGCACAGAAAAGCAGACGTTTCATCTGAAGTCAAACATTGCCCAATATTTGCATTCTAGGTGGAACCTTGAATGCAAACTGTCAAAAAACCCCATCAATACACAGTTGGAGCAAATGAAGCCAACTTCAATCCTGCAGAATCCATGCTCTTGTCTTTCAGTGTTAAGCAAATGCTGTAAATCTTCCTGTAGAAATACTGAATATTTCCATAGAAAACATTTCCCTTCTCCATGAGGGTCTATTAGATGTCATGGTAACCAGAACAGGCACTTGCAATGGAAATAGAAGAGCTCCCTCCCTCTCCCCTGACTGTCCACTGTCAAAAACATCAGTGACTGGCTTCCCAATCCCTTTAGGGACTTCCACAGGAGTTTTAATTGAGTTTGAAGTATATGGTGACTTCAAGACAACCAGAGCAAATCCTTGGCAGGAGTGACATCTATGACAAAAGCATTCAAAGCCTATTGTGCAGGGACTCTGCAGAATCCTAATAAGAAATCACAAACCCAAGCAATGGGTGTTCCAGCATTTTCATTCTTGTTCTAGAAGCACAGACTGTGGAAAACTTGGATCATCCAATACATCATGTCTTCATAGAAGAAACAGGAAATTATATCTTCTTGGAACATGGTAGTAAAAGAAAAAAATCCCAAGTATTATTATTTTTCTGGACCTAAAAAAAAGTAGGCTTTTTTTCTTTTAACTTTTAGACTGATTTTTTTAAAAATGGGTGGAAAAAATCCAAGCAATTATTTAAGGTAATTAAGTAATTTCACTTCCAAGTGCTTTCCTCTTCTGGAGGTATATTAAGCTTTATGGTGAATATATTTCTGTGCTGAGGGAACCTTTGGCCTTGGAGAAATGTGCCTCTGGGCTCCTCACACTCCAGGATCTCCTGCCAAGGAGCTGGAGTTTGCTGACACACAAATGCCAGCGTGTGCCATCTGCCCATCCCACTCAGCCTGCCTGGCAAACCCGCTGCTTCTCCAGATCACCACATCATCTTTGGAATATCAAATCTCCACAGACCAGTTGGTCAGACTGCAAAGTAATCCCGGAAATTGCTTTGTTCCACAGAGCAGGTACTCCTGGGCAGCCCTGGGAGCCCTCCCTCGTTGCCTTTTGCCCAGCAGCTCCTGTCCAGCCCTGCCGTGCCCTGGTGCCACCTGGCACATTGCTCTGCCTGTGATGCTGTTATCAGCCCTCTGTCCATAAACCCCACAGGCAGTGGCTCTCCCTGGCTCTTCCCAGTCTTTCCCAGGCTCCCAGCTCAGCGTTATCACCCAGCAGATAAAGGCAGCCTGTGATTTCCCACGGCTCTCAGCTGCTTTGTTCCTCCTGGCTCCCAGCCTTGAGTAAGGAGCCTCCTGCCTTCAGTCCTGTCCTCCTGGCACCTCCCTGCCCAGTGCCCTCATCCTGCTGGTACAGCTCTGTAGGAGGATGGCTGGGTTATGCTCAAAGTGGTTAAAAATGAGTTATTTACTCTCCTTGCCCTTCCCTCCCTCTACAGCTCGCAGTGCACTGAGATTTGGGCCTGAATTTGCACATTCTTGCATTAAATTTGGAGATGGAGAAGATGGAACTGCCTGGTTCCCATCTGTGAGTTCTGTCAGAGCTGGGACAAACCTTCCTCCCCAGCCTTACCTGCTGGGCTTGGAAGGCCCTAATTAATGTCACACACACAGGTCTATGTGTGGCAGGTCTGACTTACTTAGAAAACCCATCAGACTAAGTAACAGGAAGAGGCCCATCCTAATGCTTGAAATGCATTTAATTTAATTCAGTCACATCATTCAGTGCTTGGCAAAACCAAAAAAGAAGAGCTAAAATGAGCTGCTTTTAAAGGCTTCCATCAAGGATGAGACAAATGCCAAGTAAAAATTGAGTGGTTGGAGGTGAGAGGGCGTAATACAAAAGGAAAGAACCAATGAATCAGAGTTCTTAGGTAATCAAAATACTTAAGCATAAAGATATCAAAAAGAAATAAGTTCTGTCCTTATCTCAGGACTATGCCTGTCACAATTATACTGTAATCAAGAAAAAGTGTTCTGCACAAACATCTGTGCAGAATTACTGCACTTTCAGTGTGTGTCACAGTCCAACGTTGTCACCTAGTCAAGAAGTAATTAGGTGGTAAAATTTTCAGTGTTGATGTGTGTTAGAAGGCTTAGTCAAATAACTGCTGGATTATATGTATTTTCTTACCTTGCTTTCATCCAGTCTTTCAGCTCTTTGCTTCCTCAAGGCTAAAGCATGGAACATTAAAAAAAGTCACAAATTCCACTGAGTCTTTGCAAACAAGCAAATGTATGGGGGAATTAAACTGCACCATCAGCTTAGCATCTAACTCAGAAATTCCACGTTCCTAGATTCTCATTTTCATCCAAAAGCTTTGTGAGCCTGCAGCAGGGTTACAAATCCCAGGTTTGAGGGAGGGTTGCTGTCTGCAGGGGTTTGCAGCACTGCAGGAACTCTGTCTGCAGCAGCAGCACTGACCTGCACTGGCTGCTCCCAGCTCCTTCACTGGCAGCCACAGAGAAGCCCAGGAGGGTCAGGAAAGTGCTGAAGGACAGGCTCAATTATTTTCTCTCATCTGAGTGGCTGAGAGCAGCTGCCTTTTGTGCCTTCCTGGTTTCGAGCAGGAAGGAATATTTGCAAAGTCACCTTGAGCAACCACTGAGCTCCCAAAATTTGGCCACACACTTTCTGTTATGCTGACAACTGATGGGTACAGCAGAGCCAGGGCTGAGCACACTGCACAGCCTGGAGAGTCCATTTAAAGCAGGAAGAAAGATGTTACCCTAAATCTGAGATGGATTGCTGTGTTTACTTTTAATCCCTGAAATCAGGTATGTGTTGATTATCAAAAGTGACAGAACAGAGCTGTAGCCACAAGTCCTGTAAAAGCACAGAGAACTTCAGCCTTGATTTCTTGGGAGTCTACCCACAAAAAATGCTCTCAACAACTAATTCCTGGTGATGGTATGAAATCCTCCAGCCTTCTCACATGTGTCTAGAGCCATTTATTTGGTTATTCAGCCACATAGTGACAACAGAGTCACCACAAATCATTGTACAGAAGTATAATTAGACCTGAGGTAACACAGTCCACAGTTTGCAATGCAGCAGCAGTTGGAGATTTTATTAGGTTCATGTTAATTCTTAGTACTTACAAAAAAATTTTCATGTATTACAGAATTCATTTGAATTCAAGGTAGGAGGGGAGATCAAAACATGTGGCAGGTTCTCATTACTAGAGTAATTTTGGATAATATTCAAGTTTTTCTTTCCATCTTAGTTCTGACATCTGTTTTTCACGTCTCCCTTACATCTGGATCTAAGAGAATCAAAATTCTCAAACAAGTATGTATGTTGTTCCTTCTCAACAATGCTTTCCTGCAGTAGGAATAAACAAGATGAAAAAGTTTCACTTACTGTAAAATAAAGTAATATTTTATAACATATTTGACAAGTTGCTTCCAAGTAGAGCATTGCCTTGTCTCAGAAAAAACCCTTCTTTTTCCCTCACCTGTTTTGAGTGACTGTCTGGTTCTGTGTAGAGCACAGCCACTGACTGAGCTCACAAGAGAAATACATGGACATATACAATGATTCAAAAATATATCTCTAGATTTGCTCCGAAATTTAAAAAGTGGTGAAGGAAGTAAGATTTTCTTTTGAATTTATGAATTAAGAAGATAATAATTTGCAAACTGAACTTCAGTTGCAGCAATTAAAATAATAATTTTTAAAAAATTGTTAACTTCTAAATAACATTTATTTTAAAAAGCTTGGAGAAAAGATGCCCTGCTGTGCCCATGAGATTTGAGCACTGGACTACTGCTATCTGCAGACAAATACTGCTCACACATTTCATATCTCCTGCAGCATTTGGATTTATTTAGGGAACTTTTTCAGGTACTGGGTTTGCTCCAGCTCCTGCCCAGCTGGTGGGAACCCCTCCGTGGTCCTTCCTTGGAACAGGCTCAGAGTTCTCCTGAGTGCTGAAGCAGTGTGTCCCTCAGGCTGAGGATAAATGATTTCCCTGGTGAGTTCCCAGAGATTCCTGCCCTGAGGCTACACGCTCTGGCAAGGACAGGAGACAAATGCAACAAAATGCTGATCACATGGTTAGGTGGGAGATTTTCTCTGCAAGACTCACAGCCTCAAGCCAGAGTCCTGAGGAATAAATAGTATTTTTGAACACTTACATTCTGGAGAGGTATCAGTAGGTGAAGCCTCACTGTAAAGAAATGGTGTTTTATGTTAGAGCCTTGTAAAACACAAATCACATCTTGTTAATAGCAGAACAAGAGATGTGAATAGATCTGAGTCCCTTCTTTTAAGGTGAAGGACAGCCTTCGAGACTCTGCTTAGGTCTCCTTAAAACTGAAGCAGGAAAGTGCAGGAGATACAGTCCTTAAATGAACAACTGGAGAAATTTGCAGGGAACATTTTATAAGTAAAGAAAAGGATTTACCTATTCCTCCTCATCTACTTGGCGATATTGATCTAAAAAAAAAAATAGAGAAGAATGGTCAACAAAGCTGGCAATGAACTCAAGTGTAGGGTTGGGTACTGTCCCACAGTAGTGGATCTCATGGTCAGAGATAAACCAGGAGGGGATGGGGCTGGGCAAACACTGAGGACGTTTCTTGACAGTGGCACTGAGCACCCAGAACTTGGGAAGTTGATGGGAGCAGGAGACCACATCAGAGAGAGGAGAAATTGGCCTTGTACTGCTTAGGAACAGACCTCCTCCTTGTTATCCACAGAAACCTGCCCCCTGCCCCCTCCCCTCCCCACAGCTCCCAGGACCCCACATCAGCCCCTCACACCCTGGTGGAAGGAGCTGCCAAGGACTGGGGTCCGTGTTTCCCACAGTGTCAGCGGGGCTGGGTCGGTGCCGCTCACCGCGCACGTTGTTCAGCAGATAGTCCAGGTGCAACAAAAACTTCTTTTTCTGGGTTTCATAAAGGGCCATCAGTCTGCCACTCAGCTGCACTGCCTCCACCTTCACATCCTCAGTGACCAGATCCAGACTCGCAATCCTAGGGCACAGAGAGTCATTGCACCAAGGAAAAACATCCAGCATCCAAAGGTAACAGAATTCTTCACTAGGACAGAGTCTGCAAAGAGGAGAGGGCTTTGGCAACATGAATTATTGTGTTAACAGCCCTTTGTGAAGGTTGAATTCCAGTTGTTACATACTGTTATTTATTTGGCAATGCCTTATGCTGACCGACCTGCACTGGAACTTTCAAATGCTGATAATGAGAGAGGAGGAGGTGTTTTGATAATCCCCATGTGTGTGAACCGGGCCTTGACTTGCTGGAGGCAGGCTCTTACTGTTGTAGCAGTGCCAGAACAAGAATGCCAAATGTATTAAATGGTGTCCAGGTTTCTGGAAAATTACCTTGATCCCACAGGCTGGATGTGACTTGCAGCACAGCTGTGAATAACAGACAGAGCTGCAGCCCTGAGGAACACGGTGATTCCAAGCTCTCCTTACAACCCGAGTTTGAACTCAGCTTTAATCTGTGCAAGTTACCGAGGTGACATCTCAAATTCCAGGTAGATGTTTGAGCCAGCCCTTGGTGCAGCTGGGGCCTGCAGTGCTGCTGCAAAGCCTCTCGTGGATCTGGAACTGTTGGTGTGCTGTTGCACCACTGAATTACAGCTGACACCCAGGCATCGCATAGGAAGTGGTAAGTTATAAATTAAAGACAATAATAAATCTTTCTAGCTACCAAGCTTGTCCACAACTCGAAAATTTGCTGGGAAATGAGCTGGTTATCTCTGCTGCCAAAGGCTGTTCCCTGGGAACTCAGATGAGGGAGTCACCAATGTGCATCCAGGGCACTGTTACTGTAAACTGAACCCTAGGGGCTTCATTCCTGATAAAAAGTTTTCTGGTAATAAAAGCCAGTGGTTTCTATGAGAATCCAGCCAGGAAATCGAAATTTAAAGGGACAAGTGTAACAGCAGGCAGGGATCTCTCCATCCCTGTTACTTGTGTGGATGTGGTGCCCTCTGGCTCAGCTGGAATATGGAGCAGCTTTGCAGCACAGGGTGGTGGGGTTTGAGCCCAGTTATCAACACCATATTTTTTCAAGTAAGAAAACAAATGTTATGAAGGGGAACATACCTGTCTGTGACTTCTTTCAGATCCTACCAAGAGGATTGTTTAAAAAAAACCAAAAAAACAAAAAAGAAAAAAGAAAAAAGAGCAAGAAAAAGAGATATCATTAGTGTGATTTTCAGAAAGGTCACCTGGCTGAGAAATAGGCAGATCCATGAAGAAAAGCAGAATACCACTGCTTACTTTGAAGAAGAGGAAAATATCTGGTTGCTCTTTTATCATCTGCAAAGCCTGAAGATTCTGCTCAGCCTGGTCTCTCCTCTGTTCCATTTCCTTCCTTGCATTGGCAACGACTGCCAGGTTTTCCTCCTCATAAGACTGAAGGTCACGCAGGATCATCCTCTGTTTCTTATCAAGCTCTGCCTTTATACTTTTAAACAGCTGTTTTAGGTCAGAAGTCAGTGTTTTGGTATTGTTCTAAATGAAGAAATGAAAAAAAGGGGCACTGGCTCAGAAATTCCACCCTTCAGTTTAGTGCCTCTGCTTATCAATTAGGATTCTATCTGTCCTTTGTGCTGGCTTTAGAAGGAAGCAGACAATAAACATTTGCTTGGAGTATCTGATTCAACAGAGGCTTTTCAAAATTAATCCTGATATAGTAAGTCAGATATATAAAGTCAAATGAATTTCTTGAATTGAATACCAATGTGAGGGCTTACTGGTACACACCAGAAATCCCACTTGTAGATATAAATTGCTTTTCTTTTATTAAACAGGTAGAAAACTTTAAGAATACATAATCTTATGTACAGTGTGTGGACTGCCAGTCCAGCAACCTGATCTGTGCAACCACAATACAGAGTGGAATCCCCCAGCTGGCTCCTCCTGTGGAGGAGCTGGAAGGCTGCAATGAAGCTCGGCTTCTGGCAGTTTCTCAAACCACTCTTTTCCCTGTCTATTCATCTGCTTCTAACAGTTTCCATCACTTATTGCTGGGAAACTGTGAAGGAAAGATGCTATGAATTAGCAATAATCTGGATACCAACCTTGATCTGATTCTCGCTTTCCTGAAGCTCTTCTAGGGCAGTAACTAAATCACTTTTAGATTCCTGCAGGTCTGTCATGGTGTTGGAGAGTTTAACCTGGCAGAAGGAAAGACAGCACTGAACTTTCCAGCAGGAACAGCTTCAGACCAGATGGGCAGTTTGTGGAGCTGGTGAAATGGCCATTGTCTCACACATCCCACTTCTGCTTGGCAGCCCTGAAATTTTGATATATAACTTGGGGTAGGAAGTTAGTTTGCAATTCATATAACTGCAAAGCATGCTTCTGCTAATTCCTGAGGAGGCTGTGACCTGTCCTGAGGTCCAGAGGGAGTAATTTCCTGCCCATGCACTGGGTTCCTGCAGGGTTTTTGCTTGGGCCCTAAACTGAGCACAGATATTTCAAACGCAAGGCAGTGAGTGAGCATAGTGAATGCATTTACTCCCCTCACTCTCAGCTGATTCTGGAGCATTTCAAGGATAGCAGCTGGACTCAGAGGCAGGAATATGGAGACCCCATGTCTCTTGTATCTACTGGGACACCGGCTCCACAAAATTTGTGGCAGAGGGAGGAATCCCAGAATCACTGAAATTGGAAGACTTCCAAGGTCATGGAGTTCAACCTGTGACCAATCCCCACCTTGTCACGCAGCCCAGAGCACTGAGTGCCATGTCCAGTAGTTCCCTGGACACCGCCAGGAAGGGACTCCACCACCTCCCTGGGCAGCCCCTTCCAATGTTTAACAACCCTCTCACTGAAGAAATTCCTCCTGATGTCCAACCTGAACCTCCCCGGCACAACTTGAGACTGCCTCCCCTCCTCCTGTCACTGGTTATTGGGGAGCAGAGCCTGATCCCACCGTGCTACAGCACGGACAGAGCCCAAGGGAAGGACCTCAAGAGGGAAAACTCCCCCACCCAAAGTTCAACAGCATGGCATTCCTGAGGCTCTGTGGAGGAAGGGATTTTCTAATCCCTGCAGGAATATTTCTCAATCCCAGCCAGGAACACCGCAGTGAGGGCGGCTGGCAGTGCGGGGCTGCACCTCACTGCTGTGGGGCAGCGGAGCCGCTCGCTGAGGGGAGCCGCCCTGAGGGACCCCCACACCCTGAGGGACTGACCACGCTTGTCCCGGCCAGCCCCGAACACCTTTCCCCGCTCTTCTCCCTCTGCTTTGCTGTTCACACTGTTCTGGCAACACACCGGAGGGAATGAAAAGCAAATTACAGCACAATGCACCAGTCCCTTGCTGGGGGCGGAGAGAAATTTCTTGGGGCTTCCCTCACACCCACCTCCACTCCCTGTGGAATCCCTACCGCCCTTCCTGCGGCTTTCCCCCGTCCTCGCGGCCAGGGCAGGGGCGATGGGGAGGGAAGAGCTCCCTACCAGCTCTTTGTCGTGTCCCTCCTTCATGGTGATGACCTCGTGGCCCCTGTGAGCCCCGGCCATGGAGCAGAGCACGCAGATGCACTTCTCCTCCCTCAGGCAGTAGCATTCCAGCAGCTTGCCGTGATCCCGGCACCTCCTCTCCTCCGCCTTGCCTGCTCCCACCTCCACCAGGATATGTTCCTGATGGAAATCCCTGGCGTTGTGTTTGCTCAGGTGGGCCTGGCACAGGGACACCTCACAAATCAGGCAGCTTTTCACAGCTGGCTGGTGCTCATCCAGGCATTGCTCACAGGGAACCACGTCCGTTTTCCCCTCCTCGGCGCCTTCATCCCGCTGGAGGCTTTCTCTTCGAGCCTGTTGTCCTTCGGAAGTGGTAGCCTTAAATGCCTCCACGATGTTGCGCAGCTTGAAGTTGTTGTGTAGCTCCAAGGTGACACCCAGGTCGGCCATGCAGGTGGGGCAGGTCCAGAGGCACTGCGAATACAGCGCCTCCTCAATGCACAGCCGGCAGAAGTTGTGCCCGCAGTTCAGCGACATGGGCTCCTGGTACAGCTCCAGGCAGATGGGGCAGGTGAGCTCGGCCTTCAGGCTGCCAGCCCCTCCACATCCTTCCCGAGCTTCGGCCATGGCTGCAGCAAGAGCACAGAACCGAAACTAAAACCAGAAGCAGACACCCGCGCCAGGGTCTCGCCAGCCCTCCCACTCCAAGCCCTCCCACTCCAGGCCCGGCAGAGAAATGTTCCCTCTGCCGGCTCCAGCCTTCCCTACACTGCGGCAGCCACTTCAGGAAGTTTCTCCTCAGTCTCCAGCAGGGAATGCTGCCCAGTCTCTCCTCACCTCCCAGGGCAGCTTTGCGCCTGCAGTGGATGTGCAGGATGGAAAGAGTCGGCAGAGATCAAAGATCAAATCTTAGATCAAAGGTCATCATCGCTGCTGCCCAGTTCTGTAGCAGTTAATGTTGAGCTGTCAACTTTTAGATAAAATAAAATTGCCATCGCATTTAACAAGCTATTAACATGACTTTATTAACATGAACCCAACACAGTATTTAAAACACCTGAGCAAAAATAAGCAACTTAATGGTATTTCCATTATGATTAACAGAATAAATAAGACAGGAGCTCCTGCAGGAAGAGGCAGGGTGCTGTGATATACCCTCTCACAGCAGCCCACAATCCAGTTTATGACATGCCAGCTTAGCATAGCCTCCATGCAAGGCTCACAATTTCTAGGCCTGGAAATACAAAACAACACCTTGTCCCCACATTACTACAGGAGCTTCAACACACTGATGGCAGCATGGATGGGACACTTGAAAGGGATGTTTCCAGTCTCTATAAGCCTGAAGTTCTCAGCAGGATGTCCAGCCTTGACAGACACATGATGAAAAGCCAGTGTTTCTTCTACCATTGATATCTTCGACCTAAGGAACACACAGAGGCAGCATTCAAACCAGGCACAAACAATTCCAAGCTGCCAGCAGCTCTCATTGCTGGTATCCTCCTCCCAGCAGCTCTGGGATGGAACTGTGTGTATTGGAGTCCTGTCCTGGTTTGGGCTGCGATTCATTCTAATCTTGAGAACTCCATTCCTGAGAATTCATTCTCTTCTCAGCAGCTGATACAGTTTTGGGCTCAGTAGGGAATAATGTTGGTAACACAACGATGGTTTGGCTGTGTCTGAGCAGTGCTAGACCTGAGCCAAGGAGCTTTCTGTGCCTCATGCTCTGCCAGCGAGGAGGTGCACAAAAAGCTGAGAAGGAGCATAGCTGGGACTGGTGACCCAAACTGGCCAAAGGGATATTCCACACCACAGAACACCATGCCCAGTGTATGAACTGGGGGGAGATGGCCACAAGGAGCCAATTGCTGCTCGGGAACAGTGGCTGGACATCAGAGAGCAAGTGATGGGGGAGCAATCGATAGTTTTGCTTGGGTTTTCTCTCTCTCTTCCCTCCTTTCTATGATTGTTATCATTATGATTGCCACTGAATTTGTATTTCGTTAGGCTAGTTGTAAGGAAAATGAGAGGCAGATCCATACGTGGATCCATGGTATATTGTACCACCACTAAATGAGAAGGGACCTAAAGAGAAAAAATGCATTATGATTACCAGATAATTGTGGAGATTTGGAGTCTGCCTCTGTCCTGAGCCGAGGACCGCTGCCAGCAAGGGCTGAAGCAACATCCAGAGAGCAGTACCTAGGGAACCCTAATTTCACCAATTCAGTCAGACAAGTATCCACTGTACACAGCTCTGGGACTGTAGGCTAAGCTTACAAAGCATTGCAAAGGAGTAGAAATATTTACATAGGAAGAGTAAGTTATTTATGTCCGACCTGCTGCTGCAGGGATGAGTTCTCAACATCCCACTGAATCAAAGAGATGCCACAGAGATACTGCTATTAT
>VYZP01065534.1:0-13251 GCA_013400635.1 Hypocryptadius cinnamomeus | reverse complement strand
ACTATGTGTTTGATTATTGAACTTGTTCAATAAAACTAACTGGAAAATGTATGGATAAAGCATTCAGTTCTTTAGAAAATAGTTCAAGCCTGCTTCAGGAGGCAGATACGAAATAACTAACCAGTAGAACACAGTATAATATAAGTAAACTTGACCAGGAAGTTCTAAGCAGCACTAAACAACCCATAGCTTTCCTACTCAGCTAAGTTACGAGCATTGGGCATTTTGAACTTCTGCCAGNGGGCATTTTGAACTTCTGCCAGCCAGGCCTCTGGGAGCATGCTTCATATTGGCAATAGTCCTCTTTTCCTCAAAAGGTTTTTATTTTGTGTGCTCTGCTCTTTTCTTTAGAGCAAAAAGGGCTTAGGTGAGAGAACTGATGATACTGTGAAGAGCTGGTACAAAGGCACCCGACTGTCTTTTTTAAGAGGCTTATCCAATTTTCAATAACTCACTCAAAATTTGGTCAATAAACACACTTCACACAAAACTGAGTTTTGCCCATATTATTTGAAACACTCTGTTGATTTTTCCCCACACAGATAGTACCAATAATGTCTTTTACTGACTTATCTCTTACTTTTGCTGAGCACAGGCTTTGAGAATATTGTGCCTGTTCCTGCACAGTGATGGGTTGACACTGCATATGGCTTGACTGAAACCTTTGGCGCTCTCCACCAGCTGTCTGACTGAAAACTGGACTGAGCTGTTTGCTGAGAGGAATTTCATGTAATGAACAGAGAAGTAGGTAGTCTTCAGAGCATGTACCCTATATTCAAATATGGTTCTGTTTTTTTAAAGTATTAATTGCATAAAACAAGCTATTGAAGGTATTCTTTAAAATATTTTGAATGTTTCAAATGATATGTTGTTTCTTACTATATCACCCCATGACCATTGTGTTGGAAACAAATATATTTCATTTTAATACATTTAAACTGAATACTTCCCCTTTATTAACTACTATAGCTACTTCTTTGTGCTTTGCTGAACACTATTCTCAAAATGTCTTAACAAGACATTAAATGTATCTTAATAAGATACATTTAATCTCTTTCTAGTGTTAACATGTAAAATTAATTTTAGGTCTCTTATTCAGTTGATTTTTATTTTGCACTAAAGTTCAGAGTTATGGACAATATCCTTAAGAAAATACACCTCCTCTTCTCTTCTCTTCTCTTCTCTTCTCTTCTCTTCTCTTCTCTTCTCTTCTCTTCTCTTCTCTTCTCTTCTCTTCTCTTCTCTTCTCGTCTCTTCTCTTCTCTTCTCTTCTCTCTTCTCTCTTCTCTCTTCTCTTCTCCCTTCCCTTTTTCTCTTCCCTTTACTTTTTCTCTAATTTTTGTCTTTTCTTATTCGCTTTCTTTTATTTCTTATCCTTCTTCTTTTTTCCTATAAAAATCCCTAAGAAAAATTCTAAATAGCTTAAGTAACTATTAAGTAACTATTTTTAGACAATAAATCACACATCACTTACCTGTAAAATTTTCAACTTATTGTTAAAATGCAAACATATAGGAAACTTTTAATAAAATAGCAGGAATTATAAGAGATAACATTTTTTATTGTATCTAAGTATTAAGCACTGTATAATAGGGATAACTTGATAAACATTTGCAAAACCATACTCTCAATTTCCTAAGAGTTCTAAAAGAATCTGAAAGACTTACAGATTTTGGGGGTTTTAAGCTCTAAGTGATCATTTTAACATTTGACAGTGTCAAGTGTCTCACTTGATTCTGTTGCACCCTTTGACTTGTGAACTGCATGAATTCCACATCAAACTTGTCAAGTAAAGCAGAGCCACTGCAAAACCAACAGGGCAAGGGCCAAAGCAGGGTGCACTTCTGAATAAACAACATTCATATTTCTGAAGGCTTCCTCTATAGGACAGAAAGAAGACTCTGAGAAATAAATCTACAACCCAAAATAGACACTTGTTCTTGGCACTTAGCTGTGTTTCTCATACTATGAATTACTTGAATTTGTTACCATGGGCACAGCAAGTAATTGTCTTTTTTAAAGAGAAAAAATCTTTTACTCATCCTTTTTCTTGTGCTTTCTACCTCCTGGCATTGAGAAGTTCATTTTTCAGTTGTTAGCTAACTAGGAGTTTGATAACCCTATATTATGTATGTGTGTGCATGTAAAGGTCTGTTTATGCAATATCCATTTTAATTAAAAATTTTTAGATGGTTTTGACATTAGATTCATTGACTTAATGATCCTTTGCTGACTATGGAGTTTTCAGGAACAATAACTTGCCTTTCAGATACATGTGATGTAGTTAAAGAACAAGCAAAGTTATGCTCTGCTCAGCATGGAAATCATGCTGATGGTGGTTGATCAGACTGAATCATCTTGTAGAGAACTTCCAGGCTTCAGAGCATTATCAGGATACTAAGGATAGAATCAAGTTCAATAACTTAATGCCTGGAAAATAAGAAGAGCACGTAAATAAAATACCAAAAAAAAAAGGAATGAAAACAAATTTCTGATGAATGTATGAGAATCAAATTTTCAAAATTAACATTGCAGTTAGAGAGAACAGTTGTAAAATTATCATGGCTTTTAATTAAAAAAAAAATTCTTAACTTTTAAATAAAAACAGACATAATTCAAAAGCATTTTGCAACATTACCTAGATTATGCCATCAAAAAGGACGAGGTCATGTAGAATACTCAGTGATATTCAAAGGAATCCAAAAATAGCCCAAGTTCCTTAGTGCCAGAGTTAATTGCAGATGTCCAGACTTAGAGGATTCGGTTGTATTAGTGGGAGCCATCTCTTAGTACATCTTAGATTAAGTGGGTTTAACAGCTGTGTGATGTATTGTAGCACCATATTGAAAGCAGCTTCTCTAAAACTGTCTTCTGAGAGCAGTCGATGAAATGTCTAGTGCCTTTTTTATGTACAGCTCATTTAAGATATTGCATTTATAGATGACAAGAAAGCCCATACTTTCATGCACAAAGCTGAATGACAGATTTTAATGAGATTTTTCAAGACCATGAGCCTGTAAAAGAAGAGTACAGATTCCTGATGCTCCATCTGAAGTTCTATAAAAGCAGAGCCACAGTTTGCCCCGTTCAGATTCTTAACAAGTGGGAGATGAAAATATGGTGACATGACAGAAAAGAAGCACCAATAAATTATGAAAGTATGTAATTGCTTTCTTTCCAGACATGGACAATAAAGTTTTTTTCTCTCCTACATCCAGAAGAAACTAATTTATTCAATATTTTTATCACATTCAGGCCTGGTTCAACAGTCAGTGTTACATGACTACAAAAGGATGAACACGATATTTTATCAACTGTAGAAAAAAATTAAGTTGAATAACAAGAAGGAATTGAAGTCAGTGAAAGATGTGGACACTTGTAGGCCACATGACTGAAGAGGAGTGATTTCTTCTTCCTGTTTTCTCCTAAACAATATGACCCTTCATAAAGCATTATCTCTGATGCAGGATGTATGACTTTTACCCTTTTGAAGTCTCAACGAAAGAACATACCACTGAGGATATGAAGAAAGACAAAACCCATGGCAGCTTGTTAATGTGAAATTGTGTATCTAGTAAACACTGCACTTAGTTCAAAAAGTAAAGGTACAGGAGCTGGGCTGAAAATAATTATGGGAAAGAATAATTTTAGAAGCAATTAAAAAGTGGCTTTTATAAAGCAAAGAAAAACAATTAAAAATCAAATTGTTTGTTTTGTAAACAATAAAACTAAGGAAAGGTAAACATTAAAACCGTAAACATAAAGTGGAAAAGAAAAATACAGTGGCATTGAAAGTAACAAAGATGAGATGTCCTCTATGTACTTGAAACTACAATAATCCGTTCTCCTCAACCTGTGAATCCCACGATCAAAAAGTTCTCTTACCTTCCTTATGTTTTCATTTATGATCTCCTGCATGCCTCAAGCTCTAGCCCAAAATACTCAAACCATCTCACATTATCCTTCATGTATCCTTCATGTGCCTGCAAGCTGAACATGTGTTTGAAAGAGCTCAACAATAAATCCTGCAGGTTTCCATCCTGGTTTAAATATAGCTGGTGCTGGTCTCATCCCAGGGTTTCTTCAAGTAGTTTCAGTGTACAAGAAATTTTAGAAATAAAGACTGGTCAGTGCTGCTCAAGTGTAGTCCCAAAACACCTTTAGTCTTTTATTTTGCAGATTGTCTCAATTTTATATATATATATATATGTAATCATGAGAACATGAGAACAATTAATTATTAGGCAAACTTGCCAAGTTTCATGCTGGCTAAGAATCCAGTTCAATATTTTCACATTATTTGAACATACACAGGTAATATAAATGAGATAACAGTGACAAGCAAAAAAGTGAGACTTTATTTGTTTTTATAATAATCATTTAAATAATAGAGTTTGCATTTGGGACAAAAATGCTAAAAACCAAACTCAGCTCCCTGCAAGTATAGAAAAAGGATCCTAAATCCAGATTTATGAGGTTAAAGCCTGGTTTAGGTATCAATGAATGTGGAGTTTATTGAAAATTATTTTTAAAAAAGCAGTTAAAAACTTATCTGTAATTTATATTTTATATATATATATATATAGTTCCAGAGAAATGAAAATAATATCTGATATTTTTTGGATAGTAAAGGACACAGTTATTAATCTCCAAAATAAAATACTTACAAGAAGAAATATGATTTTCTGTTCCTAATAGGTTCCTGATTTTAGTTTTTTCCCAGTCTCTTTCAAGTATCATTGAAGTTGCTCACTTAAGAATAGCCCCATAATAATCAAGAGATTCACATGGTCAGACAGGTACCAGAAATAACTTCCCAAAAAGCTGGAGAAAAATATTATTTAAAGACTGTGTCCCTATGTTTCCTTCAGTCCCAAAAAGATATTCAAAAAAGAAATACCTTTGAAAATAGCTAACACAGCTTCAGAAAATTCATTACTCTGATAAAAATATGATTCAACCATAAAATATATTGCAATTAATAATCAAAAATCTGCATTAGTTATTGTTTTTCACAAGAATTTTACAAGTGTCATTTTACACTTACATAATCAATACAGAAAACAAAACATAAAAGGATATTAGTTCAGTCACACAGAATGCTTGGAAAGTTGTGAAAATTGCAAACATATACTTAAAAGGGAGCTGCAATAAAGATGGAGACAAACCTTTTAGCAGGACCTGTGGCAATAAAACAAGGGGTAAATGGTTTTAAGCTAAAAGGAGTCTGATTTAGATTAGATATAAGGATGAAGGTTTGTTCCAGTGAGGATGATGAATCACTAGAGCAGGTCACCTGGAGAGGTGCTAGAGCTCCCTTCCTGGAAACCTTCAAAGTCAGGTTTGATGGGGCTTTGAGCTGAAGATGTCCCTGGTCATTGCAGAGGGGGATGCACTGGATGACCTTTAAAGTTTCCTTCCAACCCAAACTATTCTGATTCTATGATTCTAGGCTTATTTTGGCAATGGCAGCTTGGAGGGCCCAGTAGAATAGAAAAGTAGATGCATTGACAGACTGATTTCTGTTACTGGGCCAGCACACATGTGCAGTTAGACATGCATAGAAATCTCACAGTTGTGTAATTTTTCCTTTTTAAAATTAATGTTGAATTAATATTTTAGGAAAACACACTCTCTTGGCACTACAGCGGAAGGATCTTTTAGGAAGAAAGTGCCTCATTTCTAGAGAAACAAAACCAAAAATAGGCCTCCCCAAGAGTAAAAAAGTTTTCATTTTCAAATTATAATATATACCCAGAAGATTAGGAACATATTAACATTCTCTAGCTATGACATTTTTCAAAATACAAAGCATTTTACAATAAATTAATAATTAGCAAAGCAATTTATTCACTTGTGTTTAAATTAATCACTTTACCTTTACCTTTTTACATAAGCTCATTAGATTTCAATTGTACATTAATCATGATTAGCATTTTGTATTTTTGTTTTGATTGCATAGATAACATTTTTAATCATAACTGAGCAATAATTAATTAACACTTTTAAATTTTTAGATGTGCAAATGAAATTGAGCAGTAGCAGATTCCTGTTACATTGATGTTTGGCTTTAAACATGACTAGTTTTGGAGTATTATTAAATTTACACCTGTGGCTCTCATTTGAATTTAGTGTTTCTAGATGAAATTCCATAATTGCAAGGCCTTGGAATTGCAATGGAAATAGGTGAATTAGAAAATCCTTGGTCTAGTGAGAAATTTGATGTTAGAAAATAGAACTTCTATGGAGGCTACAAAGAATTTCATCTTGATATTTTCCCTTGAGAACTATTCTTAAGCAACATTTCTATTTCAGAAAAAAAGATCTGGAAACATGTCTCCAGTTTTGTTAAAACAATATGTGCAAGGAAAGAAAAGGTCAGGGAGAGTTAAGAAGAAAAGCAGGTTAGGTTTTGGGTTGATTTTATCTAATGAAGGAGGTAAATATGTCAAGAAAGAGGAGCACGATGTGAAATATAAGTTTATAGATACAAGGCACAGCCTCATATTTTGCAGGTTTAAAAATATTAGCTTTTTTTCTCAGTTAATAAGACATTGCTCTTTCATCTTTTGCTGTATTTCTGGAAAACAACAGCTGCATATTGGAATTGTAAAACAATGTGCTATGATTTTTTAAATGATTAGATTATTCTGTCATTAGTGGATGGAACTAGGAGTACAAACAGAGACAGGAATTTACAGGGAATGGCCATTAAGGTATATTTTAAACCAAACTAGTTCTAAAGGGATTATGATTTAAAGAAAAAAAAAGTTTTTCTACTGATTTTCTTTCCTGTATAGTTTTGCTTCAACATTTTGAACATAATTTACTTCTCAGGGGAAAACATGTTCTTCAAAAATGGGTGATTGGAGGAAAACCATAAAACTGCCTTTTTCTGTATCTGATTCATCACAAACAAAATATGGATGAGAAATGAAAGGACATAAACAAGATATAAATGAACAGCATGGTCCAATGAAATAGTTAAGATCCGCTTAAAACTTTAACGCTTCTTGTAGTAATGCAACTTGAAATATCTGTGATATATTAGTTTCTGAATTGTGATATTCATGATGTTTGGGACAAATTGGAAATGTACCCTTGCTCAAACATCTTAAAGAATAGGGCCTTAATCATGAAACATCCAAATTTTTACAATATCATAAGGGTGCTCCGATGGAGAAATGGAAGGAAAGATTTCTGTGGTTTGATTTCCTGACGCCAGAACAGTCTGGGTGAGAAACCTGCCTATCCTGGGGTCTATACTTGACCATTTCCCTCATAATTTTGTATTTATGTGCTAAAGATATGTCTGATAGCTTTGTGAAACAACATGCTTAACCACCAAATACAGAACTCATCATCAAACTGACATTTATATCAACATACAGGAAAACAAATGCTACCTTTAAGAAAACAGAAAACACTATACATGCCAAAGTATTAAAATATTAAATCTCTGATTGATGATTTCTAATTCCAGCCCCAAAACCTGAAATATCATTTAAAAAAAATATGAATGTAACTTTCTAGACTTTTAGTCTTGATCCTAAACAGGCCTGAAATATATTTCTTGTTATTTTATCTTTTCCCTGCCACTATCTGAATATCTATCAATATCTACCTGAATTTATCTTGAAATTCTTAAGGAAATTATGGGAAAAAGCAGAAATTTATTTGGGTTGAATAATCTACCAGAGTGGAGAAAGACATTAAACAAATTATATCAGCCTCCTTGCTTAGGAAATTTACTGGGTATAAGACCTCTCATTAAGGTTTTGGCAGTAGACTTGCAATGCTATGAAGACATTTTCCTCACAAAATTTTGTAGTTCTGGTTGTGCTGAAAAACAAACTCAAAAATTGACAACAATTTCATCAGTTTTGTGTAATCTGGGCTAATTTCATGACTTCAGCAATTAATTTCTGAGTCTGTATAATTATCACTTAAAAAAAGTACTAGCAACAATAGGAAAAACTCTTACACTTATGAGTTTATATTTTAATTGCTATGTTCTTCATTTTGCAATTGGTTTTGTTGGTTTGTTGAGGGGGTTTTTAATAACAAAGTTAAAAGCCCCAGTCATATGGAGAATGGTGAAAAAGAGCAATCTTTGTCAAGAAACTTGGCAAGAATGAACAATTTTGGACAAGGAAACACAGTAAGAAGGTTCAGCAACAGGAAAATCAACCCTGATACTCTATTGATAAGGATTTTTACTTGCATTATCTTTAGCAGTAACTTCAGTTTCATATTAGAGATTTGTCAAGATAGTAATTAAAGAGAAACGTAAATATTAAATTTTAATTATTTAGAAGTAAATTTCTTAAGCAAACTTAAAACACTCATTCATAGCAGTTGTCTGTGGATCTTTAAAAGTGAAAATGAATGTAATTTGCAAAAATAAATGGTGACTTTATGCTCATAAATGAGTTCTCCTCCAAAGTCCTAGAACTGTACAAGGATATTTCTTGTTAAAAATAAATAGATAGACAGATAGACAGATAGATAAATAGATAGATAAGATAAAGCTACCTTAAACTTGTTGCTATTAGATTTGCTGTGATTTAATCCCGGTAAGCAGCTAAGCTCCATACAAACACAGGACAGAGGAGAAAATTGAAAACATAAAAGACTTGTGGGTTGAGATAAAGGCAGCTTATAGGTAAAGCACAAGTTGTCCATGCAAACAGAGCAAAATAAGAAAAGAATTTGCTCTTTCCTATTGGCAGGGAGGTGTTCAGCCATGTCCAGGAAAGCAAGACTTGGTCACACCCAGCAGACACTTGGAAGAAAAATGCTGTAACTTACAGTTTTCCCCCACTTCCACCCTTTTCCTCAGCTCTGTATGCTGAGCCTGATGCCATATGGGTCTGGGACATCCCTTTGGTTAGTTGGGTTTAGCTGTCCTGGCTGTGTCCTCTCACAAGTTCTTGTGTACCCCCAGTGTGAGAAACAGAGGACGCCTGAGTGATGTTCAAGCACTGCTCAGTGATAGCTGAAACATTGTGTTATCAAAAATGTTTTCCACACAAAGCCAAAACACAGCCCCATGAAAGCTACTATGAAGAAAATTAACTCTAGCCCAGTCCAAGCCAGAGAAAGATTTCATAGTAAATAAAGTGCTATTTCTTTCATTATATCCATGATCATAACCTTGATGTTATCATTACAAACATGAATAATCACACATATAATGACTGTGCCTTGTACTAAGCTGCTTAGAGCAATAGTTATTTGCATACTGAGCCATATAAGAGCAACAAAATATTCCAAAATTAGTTCTGTAACACTCTCATACCATAAAAATATTGTCAGATTTAATATGTAATACAATCTAGCACAACATTCTCCTGGTTCAATGCATTAGTTTTTATCACAGATCTTTCTTTCTTTTATTTCATCTTCTATCTATTTTATATGTAATGTTAACATGGTAGAAATAAGTGACACAATCTTTTTTATACACATTCCCAAAGTCTTGCCACTGATCTGTAAATTTCTATGTAAGGCCATGGTCATTTAAATTTCTTAAAGGGCATTTGTCTCTTCTTTTTCTTCTGTTCACTTGCATATTTGCTACTCTTTTTTTTAAAATTTTATTTCTGTTCTTCACATTGCTCACTTAGCTTTGCTATCATACAAAAAAACCCCAAACAAAAACCCATAAAATGTTTGGCTAGAGATGTCTCTTTAAGAAATCCATTTACTGCCAGGTACAACTCTTTCTGTTCATGAAAAATTTAAGCCATTCCAATGTACTCCTTTTTTTGATTTCAATTTCTAGTGTATGAGAAAGAATAATAGTAAACAAAAAATCCAATCCCTCTTCATACCTTGAGACACAAAACCAAACCCTCCATTATGTATAGTTAATTGTATTAGGATTGAAAGTAGATATTATTTCCTTCTTGCTGTTCATAACTGCAAACTGTTAAGTGGTGTATGGTGAAGTGTTTAGTGAAGACAAAAATCTTGGGTTGAGCTGTGCAAGTGGAGACACAATGATTAGTAATCCTAATGTCACCAAGACCATGAGAAACACCTTGTGCCAACAGCAATCCTTTTAACACATAACTTTTGCAATGCTTTTTGTTGTCATCTTGGGCCAAAACCCACCCTGGCATCCTAGCAACAGAAAGTCAAGGTCATACTTATGCCATGGCCACCCACAGCCTTGCTGAAGGAACAGGAGAGACCTGCACACCTTTCATCATCCCTTGAAAAATTCCAGTAGAATACAGCTGTCTTCTACACGTTCTCACTGAAACAGGACCCTTTCTATCCTCCCTAATATAGGGCTGCCAAGACTGTACTGAGTGCAAACAGGGTAAACCACAAGGGAAGACTGAAATTTATTCATATGCACCAACAGCAAGCAAGAAAGAATAATGAGAACCACAGGAACTCTTTACATAATTACATAACGTCCAGCAGAGCCAGCAAAATATGAAAACTAATTTCAGAACAAAAGCTATAAACCTTAATATGATCTTACAAAAACCTAGGAAAAAAAGTAATTCCTCACTTCCATGATTTTCAATAAGGAAATAACACTTCAGAGCAATTATGTTGTCAGATGTTTATCTAGAGCTTATTACTTTAGGTGTTTCAGTCCAGATGCTGAAAAGAAAGCTTCTAAAGGCAAGATAGGTAAGGGTTATGTGGTTTTGTTGACAGCTAAAGGAGCATTCTTCAATCTGGAACTCCTTTTGCCTGGATGAAGGGGTTGAGGAGGAAAAGAGACCCCATAGTTTAGACTGTGGATTTGTTATTTCTGGTTTTTATGCTATTTCTGTTATTTCTGACTCTTCTGCTGTTCAGCATCATGGTGCCTTTGTCTCTCTTTCTGCTGTATACAGTCTGGGAAGAGGAGAGGATAATGCAGATGCAAAAACACAATTCCTTGCCAGGAAGGAATGATGATGCCTGACAAAACCCAAATTTGGTGGCTTTAGGATCCCAGGTGATTCCTACCATTCTGATGCAATAAATGCAGATGCTGTTTTTCAAGCTTGCAGGGAAGACACTCCCAGAGCAGACACAGCTGCACAGATCAACGCAGAGTACTGAGCCTTTACTGACATCCAGATAAACATACACATCACTTACAGAAATACGGACAAAAGAGGTGTCTCAGCCCTTTATATAATATATAAAGATCAGACTGAAAATTCACTGCTGGTGTGTATACGCCTTCACCCTCTAGACCCATAAAATCCCACACATTCCCCTAAATATTAGCATTGCCTTTATACCTACCTAATGACCTGTGCCGAGGTTTGCAGGACCCTTATAAAGTCATCAGATCAGAACTCTACTATTTTGAGGAGCAGATGTCCTACTCACCAGCTTGTCTACTTCAAACCTAATGAAAACACACATGACTCTCCCCACATATCCTGCATACAGACCAAGATCACACTGAAATGTGTCCTGGGCTCATCCAGAGCCCCGTGGGCAGCAGGGCAGCGAGGGGATTCTGCCCCTCTGCCCTGCTCTGCTGAGACCCCACCTGCAGGGCTGATCCAGCTCTGGGGTCCCAGCACAGCAAGGACAGGGACCTGCTGGAGCCAGGCCAGAGGAGGCACCAGGATGATCAGAGGGATGGAGCAGCTCTGCTGGGAGGAAAGGCTGAGAGAATTGGAGTTGTTCTGCCTAGAAAAGGGAAGGCCTTGGGGTGACCTAATTGTGGCCTTCCAGTCCCTGAAGGGACCTCACAGGAAAGATGGAGAGAGACCATTTACAAGGGCCTGGAGTGACAGGACAAAGACAAACAATTTCAAACAGAATAGGTTTTGCTTAGAAAGAATTTCTTTTGTGTGAGAGAGGTGAGGCACTGGCACAGGTTTCCCAGAGATGTGGCTGCCCCATCCCTGGAAGTGTTCAATGCCGGGTTGGATGTGGCTCGCTCAGCAACATGGTGTAGTGTAAGGTGTCCCTGTGCATGGCAAAGGAGTCAGAAGCAGACGATCTTTAAGGTCCTTCCAACCCAGCCATTTTGTGATCCTGTGGTTTAGTAAATAGAGTTTAACCAGGTGAGATGAACAGAGGGATCAGGCACACGGCTCAGCCAAAGAGATGTACACCCAACAGCTTGCTCATTTGTTACTGCCTCTTTCTGTCCCCCATTTTCTCCATTATTTTATTGTTCTTCCCCTACCCAACTCAATCCCTTGTTTTTTAGACTTTGCCTTATGCCAAAGAAATAAGGGGCCCACTGAACCTCATTTTGCACCAATTGTACCCCAACTTTGTTACTTTTGAACGACCATTTGGGCAATCTTGGACTTTATTAAAGCTCCTGTGGCAGAGCCAGGGGTAGCAACAGCCCTCAGTGACCCCAGGACTAAGAAGGGGTTGGATCAGGGCTAGGGCCAGGGCCAGATTTGGGCAAAGGCTGCTGATGAGCCCAGAGCTGTGGTGCAGCTCCTGGATCCTGGGCAGGAAGAGTCAGCGGGGCTGTGATGGAAAGGCAGAGCTGGCTGCATCCTTTGGCAGGCCTCCTTGTGGCATAACACCTCTGGAGTTTCAGTACTGGGTGTAGAACAGCTACTGAACCAAAACATTCATTTTCCAAGGTTTAACATATTTATATTGAATTTTCATACTGAAACACAGCAAAATGTTGGAAATTTTTAAATATCCCACAAAGATTTAAATTTTTGAGGTGGCAGTAAAACTATCACTTCCCTTTCTCAGCTGGATTAATGGTTCACACACACACATATGCACAAAAAGGACTTAAAAAGTCATAAGGGAAAACAACATAAACCTTATCTTGATAACAGAAGAAAACATAATATAATCTCTTCCCATAAAGCTGTCCCCTCTGGTCTGTATGCTTGTGTAAGACTGTGAAGAAATAATTCAAATAGCAGCATGGTATTCACACACCCTAAAACATATTCAAATATTAAATTTATTCATAAATATGACTGCATGAGAGGTCCAAGGTCTGAAAAATCTACCTGCTGTGAAAAATTAAGATAGAACAGTAAATTTTATTTCTGCAATAGCATGTAGTGAAGCAGCTCTTATGGTACTCAGAAATTAGACACATTTGGAACTACACAGATTTTTGGGAAAAAAGAAAGATGTTTACAAGTGTACCAAAACACACACACACACACACACATACATACAAGATACAGAACACTTAATAGAAATATAATTACATGAGTAAATATTTAAAATTAATATTCATTTCAAAGACTCATGGGAAAGGGAAGGGAAGGGAAGGGAAGGGAA